>OMPJ01043831.1:0-15385 GCA_900312935.1 Carapus acus
GCACGCTGGAAGTCCTGGTCTGAGGGTGCAAACAGGACAACATCGTCTGCAAAAAGCAGCGATGAGATCCTGTGGTCCCCAAACTGGACCCCCTCCGGACCCTAACTGCACCTAGAAATCCAGTCCATATAACTAATGAACAGGATCGGTGACAAAGGGCAGCCCTGGCGGAGGCCAACATGCACTGGGAATACGTTTGACTTACTGCCGGCAATGCGGACCAAACTCCTGCTCCGGTCGTATAGAGACCGCACAGCCCGTAATAGGGGGCCATGTACTCCATACTCCCGGAGCACCCCCCACAGAGCACCGCGAGGGACCCGATCGAATGCCTTCTCCAAGTCCACAAAGCACATGTGGACTGGTTGGGGCAAACTCCAATGATCCCTCCAGCACCCTGCGGAGAGTGTAGCACTGGTACAGTGTTCCATGGCCGAGACAGAACCCACACTGTTCCTTTTGGATCTGAGGTTCGACTATCTGCCCGATTCTCCTCTCCAGTACCCTGGAATAGACTTTCCCGGGAGACTGAGTGTCATCCCTCTGTAATTGCAACACACAAGGGACCACCATCCTGTTCTACCAGTCCAGGGGCACTGTCCCCGACAGCCATGCAATGTTGCAGAGGCATGTCAGCCATGACAGCCCTGCAACACCTTAACTTGAGGTACTCAGGGTCGATCTCATCCACCCCTGGCACCTTGCCAGCATGTAGCTTTTTAACCACCGCAGTGACTTCTGCTCGGGTGTCAAGCAAATCCACCTCTGAGTCCCCAGGCTCTTTTTCCTATGTGTAAGGCATGCCAGTGGGATTGAGGCGATCCTTGAAGTGTTCCCGCCACCGCCCAACCACATCCTCAGTTGATCCTCAGCTCCCCGCCTCCACTGTAAACAGTGTTGATAGGGCACTGCTTGCCCTTCCTGAAGTGCCGGACGGTTTGCCACAACCTCCTCGAGGCCGAGCGATAGTCCTTCCCCATGGCCTCCCCGAGCTCCTCCCATACCAGAGTTTTTGCTTCTGCGACAGCCTGGGCTGCTGCACACTTGGCCTGCTAGTACCTGTCAGCTGCCTCAAGAGACCCACAGGCAGAGCCTGTCAGCCCTCCCTCAGCTTAACAGCATCCCATACTTTCGGTGTCCACTGGGTTCGGGGATTGCGTCCGCGACAGGCACCCGCAGCCTTATGGCTGCAGCTTCAGGCTGCTGCTTCAACAATGGAGGTAGAAAACATGGTCCAGTCAGACCCCATGTCTCCAGCCTCCCTCAGGATCTGGTTGAAGTTCTCCCGGTGGTGGGAGTTGAAGATCTCTCTGATGTAGGGCTCTGCCAGACGTTCCCAGCAGACCCTCACAATGAGTTTGGGCCTGCCGGGTCTGTCCGGCCGCCTCCCCTGCCAGCGGATTCAACTCACCACCAGGTGGTGATCGGTTGAAAGCTCAACCCCTCTCTTCCCTAACCCTAACCCCGCCCACTTTTAATTTGGAAATTACGAGTCACGAGTAGTGAGTAGTAGTAGTAGGGATGCGGCACTAATGACAGAAATGGACTCACACAGAGACGCGCGCGAGCGCGCACGCGCGATAGACTATTCAGCCAATCATGGCCGTTGTCCCGAGGCAAAAGCATATACAGTCGACCTTCGATTGTGCGGACTTCACATGTCCGGACTTTCAATTGTCCGGACAACGTCCGCCTTCCGGACTAAATGTCCGCTCCAGCCGCTCCAGTCCGAAGAATGACAACTTTGACCGATAGGTGGCTCTCGCGGCAGACGACGCCACCAGCGAGGCAGCCACGCTTGCGCGTATAGGCGCAATATAGGCTACTGTCTACTGTACGGTACTCAATTTTCAATGTCCGGTAGTCAATTTTCAATGTCCGGACTTTTTCATTGTCCGGACTAGGTCCAGTCTGCATTTGTCCAGAGAAACGAAGGTCGAATGTACATCACTTGTGGCTCACATTTAGAGAAGCACGATTGGCTGGAATCTCAATCGGTGCATCTGTTTCCGGAAACAGATGCTTCAAAGTTCACACAAAAAACTTCGAAAGCCAGTGTACGACAGGCTGATTTCAACCAATTACAATTACACATCATGGAATTGCCGTTTATTTGGCCTTTTTTGGGATTGTCGATGGCACAGAGGGAAAAGATATCGAACAAATACGATAATAATCATTCACCTGGCAACACTGACAAACGTAAAAGCTTAAAGAGAACAGCCTCGCTTGCGCACTTGAACCCACCTTGCAGTGTTGCCTGTGTCAAGGTATTGGACATAACTGACTGACAGGTTATTGTAACCTACCTCAGCTCCAAATAGCGGATGTGACATCATGGGTAAAGCGGGGTTACCTAGTGTGGTTGAGAGCTACCGTTCAATATTATTGTCTCAGTCCAGTGATACATGCCGCTGCCGGCTTAATAATAAAGCACTTATTCTATCGTTCATATAAACTGTTCCGGCATCCAGTTCATTATGATAGCCAGGTGTACGTTAATTCTCGTATTTTTACGAAAATTTTGTCCTCTGTACGATGAACGATCACAGGGTACGATCATTATTGTGCATCTGTTTCCCGACACATGCACGATCCAGCCAATTGTGCTTTTCTAAAGTTGAGCTACGAGTGACGTGTATGCATTTGCCTCCGAACAACGGCCACAGTGAGGACAGACTGCTTTTACAATAATTTCCCTCAAAATATCTCCCCGGTGCGATAATCTTACACTTCTCACCTGGCAACACTGCCACCCGGCAAAAACACGCTCACATTCACACACACACTGTATTTATACGGTTCCACCCCCTTTTCACAGTTGAAGAACTTGTTTTTGATACGGTAATGTCAAGTATTTGTCGAGTGATTTGACTCGAACGAAATTTAACTCTTAACTTGAATAGATTACTACCCACCTCTTATACACAGACACTGATCAAATTCAACATTGACGGTGGATCAGTAGCGTTGATATTTAGATCCATCCGCCCACCCGTAGGCACCGCAGCCCCATTAATGCTTTAAGACGAGCGAGAACACATGACGTAAATCTCAACGTTTGTCACTAAATACTTTTAATTTGAGGAATTCAGAGAGATTATCTCTGAGGTCCTCAAAGTAAAAGTTCTTATATGAACGCCTCTCGAGAGGCCAAAGTCATCTTCAGTCTTCGGATCAGCGTGTGCACATTGTATCGTTCCCTTTTTCTGCCCTGAACTCTGCTTAGTCTTAATTCTCCCGCAGCTGGGCGTGTCCGAAAACGCATTCAGAACTGGCTCCTTCCGTAAAGCACGAAGCAGTCTTCGAGGTCAAGAGAGCCAGAGAGGGAAGAAGTCAAAAAGACAAAAGTAAGACTACCAGCTTCTCCATGTTTGTCTCCTGTTTTTCCTTGTCTTCTGCCATTGTTTCTGTCCTCATATCTCACGATGTCTATGTGTGATTCTACCAGTTCAATTTCACCTGTCCTCACACACCCATCGGTTTCTGTCTCCTGTTTGTCTCACACCCAACCAAGTAGACTGAGTTATGTAAACGCAGTCACATAGCCAACCTATAAAACTCTCTTCTCTCTGCTTTCAATTCAGTTCAATTTTAGTCGTACAGCACCAAATTACAACAGATGTTATCTCTATGCTCTTTCCAAGATGGAGCAGGTAGAGAACATTCAAACTCTGTAATATTCAAACATAGAGACCCAACATTGTGGTCCAGTTTATGAAATAACTTGCAGTATGCCTCTTCCTTTGCCACTCTAAGTCATTACTACTCTCTGTTGTCTTCATCTTCTAATCCTCTTCTCCTTCTTTTGGCTGTTTCTTTCTGGGGTCTCCACAATGGATCATCCTTCTCCACATACTTCTGTCATTTGAATCAACTGAATCACCCACTGCCCTCTTGTTCCATAACTGCAACCATGAATTTTCTCAATGATCTTCCTCTTTTGCTCCCGGCAGCTCCATCTCCAGCATCCTCTGTCCAATGTATCCATTATCTCTGATGTGCACATGACCAAACCATTTCAATCTTGCTATTTGCCTCTCAAAGGGTGCTCCTAACTCTCTACCCACCCATGCCATTCTGCCTTCAGTCTATTCCTCATCTCTTTTACGCAGTTTATTACCTTGAATGGTTAACCCAAGGTATTCAAAGTCATCCCTCCCCACTATAGCTAATCCTTGCAACGTCGCCTGTCTACATGTCTCACTCTCATTCATACATATACATGTAATCTGTCTTGCTCCTGCTTACTCTTATTCCCCTGCTCTCCAGTGCAAACCAGGTCTGTCCACAAACACTGCAAACAAGAAGGGGCTTAAGGCCGATTCCTGATAAAACCTCCACTTAAGGCCAATCCGTCACTCCGGACGCACACCTCATCACTGTCTTATGTTACTCATACATGTATTACTCATACATGTCCAGCACCACCCTTAGGAATCAAGAGTATTTTTATTGTCATTACAGCAATTTACATTGTGTGATGAAACTAATGTGCTGAGACCTGGTGCAAAATGGTATGAGAAAAAAAGAAAAGTACCTTGACATACCTCTCTGCCACTCCTGATATCCTTGTGCATAGTTCCTCTTTCGTTCCTCAATCATACACTTTGTGTAGTTCCACAACAACACTGTGCAACACCCACTGACTTTCTCAGTACTTCTCTAACAGGACTCTTAAAGCAAAAATGGTGTCAGTGGTAGTCTAAAGTGGCCATTCTGATGCTAACCAATTGTGACCTCTGTCCTCAAACTAGTTTCAACAACTGTCTCATGTCTTTGTGGTATGGATGATCAGCTTCATGCCTCTGTAGATACTGCAGCTGTGCTCATCACCCTTGTCCTGAATGATTGGCACCAATGCACTCCTCCATTTCTTGGACATCCTCTCATCCTTAAGATTGTGTTAGACAGTCTGCTCATGCATGCAATATCTCCTTCCCTCAGCCACCTCCATGCCTCCATAGGTTTGTCATCTGGATCGACCACCTTTCCAGCCTGCACATTTTTCACAGCTTTCCTTTCTTCCTTCTTATTGATTTCCTACCCTTCCTGCTCCACAGTTTTTCCCTCATCTGCCCTCCTCTCCCTCTTTCTATCATTCTCCACACTCATTAGGTCCTCAAAGTACTTCCTTGAGCACACTCTGTTCACTCACTGGCACATTTTCATCTCCTTGTTTTCCTCACCTGCGACACATCTTTGACCAGGTTGACCACTTACCTCTTTGCCAATTCTCCTCATTAGATTGTTGTAAGCTCCTAGTCATTTGGTAAGTCCTCTTGATTCCCTCAGAGCCTGACCCAACATCTTCCAGAACTCCCGACAACACCCCCCCTTCCTCGGCTCCCACCATTTAACTCCTGCTGGTGCTTCACTTGCACCCTTTTTCAAGTGACTAAGGTCATCCTACACATTTCCAATTGATGCTGCTTTGTTATGCTCCCCTCTGTGACACCTTACATTCACCAGCCTATTTTAGGTTGACATCTTCACGTGAAATCCTCTGTAGAGGATATAATCTACCTGTGTGCCAGCCTCCACTCTTATAAAGTCACCCCATTCTATGCTTGATGTTACCTTAATGTTGCTATATGCCCTGACCTGTCTGTCTGTACCTGTGTATCCTTATCTAGTGAACAACCCAATTCCCTCTAATCTGAGGTCAGAGGCAAAGAAAGCTGCTAAAATCCTAAGAGAGTTTACAGAAATTTCAAACCGAAGTGGTCCAGACATCCTAATCCCACGTGAGATTTTCTGTGTATCAGGTAAGTGGTCTGTTGACTTCATGCCAACATCGTATGTTCCCATCCAGCTCACATCATTGCGAAGGCTGAAGGTCTAGCCATCATCTCGGTCATTAAGGCAGGCTTCATGATCACTGCCAGAGGAGGAAGTGGCATTGTGATTGCCAGACTTGCTGACAGAAGTAAGGCCAGTCTCACCACTTGTGCAAATCTGCCTTTGCACATCTGAACATCATGCATGCTTCTCGGCAGGCTGGTCGGCTCCTTCTGCGATTGGTATTGCTGGACTTGGTGGAGGATTTGAGATTGGGGTTGAGGTCAGTGATGTCACAGCATGGTGTGATTTATCACAGTGGTTGAAGTGGTTGATTTATGTGAGAGTCCTGCAGATGGAATGGAAACTTGTGTGGGAAAAGTGTGTGCCCAGGTGTTTGTCTCTGCCCCTATAGGTGTCAGACCTGGTGATTATTCTTAACCAGCGCAGAGCCATTGAAGCCTTCACCAAGGGGGGGAACCTAACACTGGGGGGCAACTGCACGGTGGCTGTGGGACCTCTGGGAAGGTAATGAATATACTGTAAACACACATGTATGGGTGTTGTGTCTTTAGAGTCCATATGGATGTTATTTGTCATGGTTGATAAAATCAACAATGTACAGTATGTGTGAGGTAAGGAAAAGTCTGGGTTGATAAAATAAAACCTGACCATAAATCAACAATATGCACTCCTAAGGTCTTGAGGGAGTAAATGAAACGATGACAACAGCTGTTACCATGACTTGTCTGTGTTTCTGTATATGTATCTCTCCATCTGCTGTATCCGGCCTGTCTCTTTCTCAAGGAATGTGGAGGCTGATCTTGCTCTGCGTAGTACTGCTGCTGTCTTCACTTACTGTAAATCTCGAGGTTTGTTTGCTGGAGTTTCTCTGGAAGGTTCTTACCTCATCGAACGCAAGGATACTAACCGCAAGTATGACTGTACTCCTACGTGTTCCCTGGCCAATCTGTCCATCTGTCTGTTTAAAGGCAGTATGACTCAGTGCTGCCGCATAGCAGCATTCTGCTTGTTTCCCTTTTATACCCCTTGTACTTGCACCGGGACTCAGCAACCATTGTAATTTCGTTACACAATGTGAATTGTTGCAATGACAGTGAAGATTCCTTATTCCTAATTTGATTGAGAGTCTCTGGGTAAGGCTGTTATGTCCTCTTGTATGTATGTGTATGTGTTAGGTTCTATTCCCGTGACATTCGGGCATCCGCTATCCTGAATGGAGATGTTGACCCTCCAGGGAGCTGTTCTGACCTCTATCATATTCTGGATGTCTACATAGAGGCCTACACCACTGAATGGACCAGCAGGAACCTTCAACCCAAGGTGACCCCTCAGATGCAGTTATCCTCGTAACCTGTGCATATTCATCACATTCAAAAGTTTTTCTGCCTGGCTGTCCCACTCAACCCACTGACTGAATGCATTAATGTCGTGCATTTAGTTATCTCGTCCCCCAGCTAGACCTATTGCTGGGCCCTCTCAAAGAGCATCAAGCAGCAACAGTGCCCCCACTGGTAAGGTGCAAAAGAGAGTCAACAATCCATATGTACATTCATGTATATGTTTAATTTTATTGCATGTTTGTGTCTATTTTTTATTGGTAGCTAAACCTTCCCTCTACCCGAACATCTCCTCCTACCAACATAAGACTGAGGGTGACTTTTCTTCATCTCACTTTCCTCCTCTGTAAGTGGGAGCTTGTCCTCCTCCCTCTTAATCTGTGTGTGTTTTTGTTCCCTCAGCTTCTCAGAGCTACCACACCTACAAGGAGCAGCAGCACCATGGTTGGAAAATTATAATCGACTTTGATTGATTTTATTTTGCTTTAATTGTGTTGTTATGATTGATTAAGTTTGATCCCATGTCTTGTGCTCCATATGTAGGCAGTGGACTGGCAGTGGACAGAGCCAGTCAGCCTTTTGTTGTCACGGCGATGCACCCATTTACAGGACAGCAGGAAGGTGACCTGTCTTTTTCCCCTGGAGATCGCATCACAGTTTTAACAAAGACGGATTTTAATAACGACTGGTGGGAGGGGCACTTGGATGACGGGCAGGTGGGGATATTCCCAGCCAACTTTGTTAAATTGTAATTTTGCCCCATCATAGTAGAGGTGGTCAAGGAGGCCTGAGACTCTGGTTGGAGCTGTTTAGGCTTAGCCGTGGACTTCTACCAATAAATCCTTTTGGCATAGACAATTTCATGCCAGCTAAAACCTGAAATGATAATGTCAATAACGATGAGTGGCGACTGCACTAATCAGTAAAACTTTTTTTTTCAACTCACTGATTTTGCTTTTTACTTTATTATTATTATTATTATTATTATTATTATTATTATGAGTAGGAGTAGGAGTAGGAGTAGTAGTATTTATTTGAAAATACAAATAATCAAATGCACAATTTAGAAATTGTGGGATTACATCTTTATACGGGGACTGTTATTACATTATTATATTTAGGAAATATTTTAGATTATCTCTACTATTCTCTGTATTCTTTGTTCACTGCTCTCCTAGCTTTGTGTCTGTCCTTTGGCTTGTTTGGGTTTTTAATTATGACAATTAATAGATCAACGGATCATAAAGTAGAGTAGAATAGAATGCTTTTATTGTCATTGTGCAGCACAACAAAAGAATCATGGCACAACGATATTCAGGGTTAGGGTCCGCCCTATATGTGGGCAGGTGTGTATGAATTTACTTTTCTATGGATCCTAAATGGAATCAAGAGTTCCTATGTGTGTCTACATTCTTCAAGAAACAAATTGTCATGTCATTCAGTAAAATAGATACTTCCTAAACAGTGGTGTAGTTCTTTAGCTTAAATATCTTGACATCACACACACTGGGTAATGACTGTATTGTTAAATTTTTATGGGAGTTTCATCCTGTCTCATTGTTTGGAAAATATGTGATCTGTCACTAAGACTTGCAGTGACCTGAGAACATGCAGGACATCCATTGTAATTATTTCAACTTCTGTCCCTCTTTGTATGTGTGAGACGGACTCACAATTACAGGAAGATAGAGACCAGGGTTTTTTCCCCCCTGTTTTCCTCTAGATGACTTCACCTTTAAAAAATGAAGGAGAGGGGGGTGACGTTTCTCTTTACTCCACTCACACACACACACAGGCACTCACTGACCCTGCTGGTAGTCAAGAGAACAGGCCCCTCCTCTGGGTGTGGACACATTCCCAACGAGAGGAAGTATGGAAAGTTTTCCTCAACAAATAAGCAGGGACAAGTAGAGGCACAGCAACAGATAGAAAGAAAAAGACAGGCAAAAAGTGAGATAGGTAGAGGAAGACAGATTTTTTTCATCTACACGGGGTGTGTGTCTGTCAGCTTGTCATGTTTGACAACACTGCTCAAACAGACTCAATCATGGTGAGCAGTGAGACCCACCAAACTCAGGAGCTGGTGGTTCCCGAACCAGAGCAGGACCAGGACCAGGACCAGGACCGGGATCTAAAACAAAAGCCGGATCACCTTGCCACTTTATCCTCTACCACAGCTCCTCAAAAGGTTCTGGATGCTGACGAGATACATCAAGGCCCGGTTAACGCTATCACTGTCCTCACCTTACTGGACAAGCTTGTGAACATGCTGGATGCAGTACAGGAAAACCAGCACAAGATGGAGGTTAGTTTCTCTCCAGCTCCCCAACCAAACAAGGGATGGTTCCTCATAATGATGTGCCTGTGTCGGTGTGAGTGAGGGGGCCACACCCTCAGAGTCCGTCTATGGGTTTTGCTCAGAAATGTCAACATTATTTTGATTAAGTAAATTATGAGCAATAGTGGCTTATTAATCTTCAGATTCTACATTGTTGCTGATCACTTGTGTTATTGCATTTATTAATCAAATGCATTCTCAGGTCCACCAGGTAGAAATGGAGAGTGTTGTCAGAGGGATTCAGTCTGACATGACCAAACTGTCGAAGAGCCACAGCCATACCTCCAACACAGTCAGCAAGCTTCTGGACAAGAGTCGCAAGCTGTCTGTCACCATGAAGGAGGTGCACATAGACTCCCAATCTCCCTCACAACGAACACCCAACATTAGGAGATATGATTGTCATTAGGAAAGTGTATTATGACAAATGACACAGCATCATGTGTTATGCCTGTTCTCCATCCCTCTTCAACATTTGGAAGTCATCACTTGCAGCCAGATTCCATCATGTCGATGGTGCTGTCTTCATATATGCCTGGAGTGAGTTCTCAGTTATAACTCAGCTTGATTCTCTCAGGTGAGGGAGAGGATGGAACACCAGGGTTTGCAGGTGAAGAAGCTGGAGATGAACCATGCCCACCTCATCAATAAGAACAACTTCAAAGTTCTCATCTTTCAGGTGTGTGTTTTACTTGTGCTCTATTTTCCCCTCTCCCTTTTCACTAAACTGTGTCCTCATTGGCTCCCTACTTTCCTTTCTCTTCATCTCCTCTCCCCTTTGCCCACGCCTTCATCATCATCTATTATGTCTCCTCGTCTTTCCTCTCTTCTCCTTATCTTACATTGTAACTATCCTACTGTCTCTCCTCTACTTTTCACCTCTCTCATTGTCTTTTTTGTCCTTTAACCTTTTCCCTTCACTGCTCCTCTCTGCTCGCCCAATTGGTTCTTCTGTCTTCTCTACTACGTCTGATCTCTCTTCTTGTTTTACCTCACTTGCAGGAGGAAAGTGAAATTCCCTCTAGTGTGTTTGTGAAAGATCCTCCACCTTTTCCTCGTGAGGAGATTTTGGAGGAGGGTGATGTATGCGGACAAGAAGGAGTGCTGCGGAACATAGATCTGTCATCTGACGAAGACGTGGGTTTAGAGGCAGAGACTGAGGAGGAGGCGGGGCTTCACGATTTAGCAAATGTGGAAAAATCCAGAGCAGAGAAAATTAAACGCTCCAGTCTGAAGAAGGCAAGAGAGATAAAGCTATCTGTCTGTTTTTCTTTCACTCTGCCTGTCCATCACATATCCTGTCTCTTTATTTTGGCAGGTTGACAGCTTTAAGAGAGCATTCTCGTCCTCCAGGCAGAACATTGAGAAGAAAATGACCAAGATTGGGACAAAGATTGTTTCTGTTGAGCAGAGAGAGAAAATCAAACAGAAAACATCAAGCCTGAAGGTTTCACCTTTGTCCTTCAGCATCAGGAAGGTATGTGTTAACTTTCCACTCAACAATATTTTTAACTTGAATTCTAACTTGATGAGGCTTTCCTTTTGTTCATAGTCTCGCAGTAGTTCTGACTCTCAGCCCCGGGACTCCCAAGGAGAACCCCAGGTGGACACCCATGACTCCCAGGCTAAAGAAAGCTCCAAGCAGTCTCAACAGGAGGCGATAGGGGAGCGGGAAGCAATAGAGGGGAAGGAGAGAGAAGGAGAGGAGGGAGATGGGGACGGAGAGTGTGAGGAGAGACAGAAGCAGGGAGCCACAGAGGAGGGGGAGAAGGAGAGCAAAGAGGAGCAGGAGCAGAGGGAGGAGGAGTGGGAGGAGATTCGGGAGCAGGAGGCAGCAGAGGAATCCGAGAAGCTGAGGGAACAGCGGGAAGAGGAGAGGGAAGAGGTCAGTGAGGAGCTCACTCTATCCAGTGCCTTCCCTGAGAGGAAGTCTGAGAGAGAGAAAGACGAAGATGAGACAGAGATAGGTGGAGAAAAAGAGATTTTGCTTTCTTAAATTCAAGACATTCTAACCCAAAGTCAAAAAGGCAAGTGCACAAATTAAAAACAGTCCTCCCCTATTGTCATATGGATATCTGAATGGTTCACTCATTTAAGTGATTCCACTTGTCTCCTCCCTCTTTCTCTCCTCCCATGCTTCTCTCTCCTATTTTTCCTTCCATCCATGTAAAGATACAAATAATGTAGCTGTTAGATGTGCATTTTAACTTTATTTACAGAATTTATGTTTGAGTACAGATCACTGTACCAAATATGTCTGATATAGTGACAAAGACTGTGTTTCTGGTAAATTTGGATCAATAAAAAGACTACATTCTCAACAAGTGATTCATCCTGCATTCTTCTCTTATCAAATGTTACAGTATGAAGACCAATCACTTAAACAACTGCAATATACAGGTGTGTTGTATGTCCTCCTGGATGCTGGGTGGTGTTGTCCACGTGTGCCAGGGTATCTCTCCTTTTCATTGCAGGAGCTGGGAGGTGATTGGCCCAATGGCACTATTTAGAGGGGAGGACAGCAGATCAACCATCTTCTTGCTCTGGTGCTTTGCTGCTCCTGCTCGCCGCATCGCGCCCACTCTTGCGCTTGTTGCTGACTTTGCCATGTGTTGCAGCTGCTTGCTGCCCATTTATGTTACTGAGTAACTCGTGTGGGCGCCGTTTGCATCGGGTTAACATTCTGGAAACGCCAGGTAGCTGTAAGGGAAGGATGCTATTCCTTCCCACCATTTTAAAGATAAAGATTAAGGTAAAGACGATTGTCATTTGTTTGTTTGGGCAGATAAGCCTCCTTTGATTGGAATGCTTTTTGTTTGTTGTTTTGGCCATGCCCCTCGCTGATGCAGACTTGACCCCTGCACATTTGTTTTCCGCAGAATAATGTAATATGTGAGATAGTGACCAACCGATATTTTTGTTAAAGTTGCTTCCTCTGATCTAGGACATAACGCAAAGCTTATACATACCCAGTAACAACATAAAAGTCGATTTGTTTTTCCAATATGGAGAACAAAAATAGTTACTTCTGACAAGAACATTCCATACTTCCATACTATAAGACAAAACTCCAGGAAAGTTCTCAAATCACATAATGGATGTCAGACACCACACAAGAAAAAGAGTCTCTGTTCATGCAAAGTGTGGTTCTGGGAATGTATGGCTCATGGGGATTTATCAGATGACTAGACTAGGAGAGTACAGCTTGTTGGGTAAACTGTCATAAGGGTGTGTGGCATTTCTGTTCAGAAGGAAGAAGTCAAGCCAACTTGGTAATGTACTAAGTACGTACAGGAGAGCGTCCAGAAGAAGAAGTTGATAATGAAAACAGGGACTGACAGAGAGACGAATAATATCAGTGTGTCCTAACCTTTTTCACCCATGGCACACATTTTACATTAGAAAACACTACTGTCGTCTGGACGTTCTCGGGGGAAAGGGTGGGGTCCGCAAGCCAGTCTTTCTGCATTTGTCTAAGACGTCTGTTTCTGTCTTTCTGTGTTTGGCCGTGAGTTGTCAGCAGGGGCCAGGAGGGGTTCCGCAGTCTGATTGATATCACTGACAGTGGTCATCAGCTGTCATGAGGGAGCCATGTGTGGTGCATCCGGACCATAAGATATTGTACCGCGGCACATCTGATGAGCTCTTGGCACAGTGGTTGGGAGAGACTGAGTTATATAATACGCTGGGCAGCACAGAGGGAGAGAAGGACTTATGTGGGATAGCTAAGCAAAGAGAAAGCTCGGACAGATGAGCTGCAGGGTAGATGGAGATGAACTGTATGGTGCACTCATGTAACCACACTTTCTTCTTTTTCTTGTGTGTGTATTGCCATATATGGGATAGCAACTTCTTGTGTTGGTGGTTTCAAGGCTATCCTCCATACTGTACCAGTGCTCTACTAAGATTTGTTTTTTCTAGACTGCGAATGACTGGACCGCATCACCCAAGTTTCAGTGAAATTCCTCTTGCTCCCTGCGCACTTAGTATAAAGACCGCACCCTTTCTCCCCATCAGCAGAGAGGACAGTTGCCCAGTCACAGGTCACATCCTGTGTCAAATGGTTGATCTTCACTCTCTAATCTAATTACGTTTTCCAAAGACGTGCTGGAATTTCATGCCTGGGGACTGGAGGGTGGCCGGTTCAAGTCCCGGAGACGACTTAAAAGACTTGAGGTTGGACTGGTTGGTGGCTATAGGGACCGCAGTTTGCGTTCAGCGATGGTTGCGTTCAGCGATGGTTTCAGAATGGGCAGCCCCCTCACTCTTGGGAACTTCCCTTACTGCATGACATGGTGTGCTTACGTCCATGTGTGTCTTTGTAAGAGTGAAAAGTATGTATGTTAATTTCCCCCTCAGGACATGAATAAAGTGTATCCTCTGCTTCTCGTCTCTTGCCTTTGAACCACTGACACAGATAGTCAGTGCAAGACTTACAGTCCAGGGGCCTCATTTACCAACCGTGCGTGCGCACGTAAAAGTGCGCAAGTAGCGTGTAAGCACATTCTAAGACAAAGTATGGCATTAACAATTCGAACGTGTGCGTAGAAACGTGTGTAAACCCACGCATGCCTCTGACCATGCGTAAGCACAACATCCAGTGGTAGAACAGTGAAACTACAAATAGAGCCCATACAGAGTGTTGAGCGATCTCAAACTCCTCGCCGGTTCCCGTTCCCTCTAATGAATGAATGAATGAGTGAAGCAGGAGAGGAAGGAAAGAAATTTTTCAATTAGAAGCAGATGCGTTGAATAATTGGTGTTACAAGCTATAAAAAGCAGCTGTGACAGAACCCGCTATAAACACTTTAAACGCACCATGGCCTGGCTGGTGCTGCTTGAGGATTTAGAGCACCGTGCGCTACACAGGGAGCGCGTTTTCAGAGACCGCGCAGATGTGTTCGCGGAGAACACAGAGTTCCTGCACGGCAGGTACCGCTTCCCAAAACATATACTGATGAATCTGTGTCGTGAAGCGGGAGACAAAACGCTCCAAAGCTATCCCTGTGCACATTCAGGTTGCGTCCATCCAGGGAGCTCGGCCGCCGGGATGTTCCAACGGGAGATCGGAGACATATGCGGCATTTCACAGCCACCAGTCACTAGAATCATGCCAGCGGTGTTAAAGGCAATCATTTCTTTAGCCCCGGACCACATTCAATTCCCGTTCGAACACCACCAACAAATAGAAATCAAGCAGGGATTTCATGCCATCGCCGGCACCAACATTATAGGTGCAACAGATTGTACACGTTGCTCTCAGGGCACCATCACATGATGAATTTAATAATGTTTACAGGAAAAGATTTAACTCTGTGAATACACAAATAATTTGCGGTTCCCGTATGACCCTTCTGAACGTTGGTGCCCGGTGGCCCGGAGGAACACATGACTCGTTTACTTTACGAAACAGCTGTGTGGATGAGCGCCTCCAGTGCAAGATGTTTTTCTTCTGTGGGCTGCAACGCGCTTTTTAGCAGGGATCTTGATGTCAAACCTTTTTTTTTTTCTTTTTTTGCCACTGATCTGTCGGGCGACCCACTAGCGTTTATGGCTGTTGCCACCTTCTCCCAAGCTGCAGTTTTGGTTATTCAAGACATATTTGAATTTAGCGTCCCAAAATTGCTGGTGGTCCTTTACTTCGCTGACAAGAATCTGTGCCTGAAAAGTTATTCCTCTTCGCCTTTTCTCCATGTTGCCGGTTTGGAGGAGAATATTCAGTGGCATGTTTATAAGGGGATTGTCCCATTACACAGTATATACTGTATATATATATATATATATATATATATATATATATATATATATATATATATATAGAGAGAGAGAGAGAGAGAGAGAGAGAGAGAGAGAGAGATAGAATATGTGTATCAGATGACAGACGAATGTCTCAAGTACATGCACT
>OMPJ01043836.1:0-19616 GCA_900312935.1 Carapus acus
TTTTCCACTTATCAGCCTTGAAATGTTTCTCCAACTTGATTGCAGTCCATCTGTGGCAAATTCAGTTGATTGGACATGATTTGGAAAGCCACACCTGTCTTTGTAAGATCCCACAGCTGACAGAGCAAGTCAGAGCACAAACCAAGCCATGAAGTCAAAAGAATTGTCTGTAGACCTCTGAAACTAAATTGTATCGAGGCACAGATCTGGGAAAGGCTACAGAAAAGTATCTGCTGCATTGAAGATCCCAAAAAGCACGGTGGTCTCCATCATTTGGAAATGTTAGACGTTTGGAACCACCAGGACTCTTCCTAGAGATGGCCGCACAGCCAAAATGAGCAAGCGGGGGAGAAGGGCCTTGGTCAGGGGGGTGACCAAGAACCCCATGGTCACTCTGAGAGAGCTCCAACGTTCCTCTGAGGAGACGGGAGAACCCTACAGAAGGACCACCATCTCTTCAGCTCTCTACCAGTCAGGCCTTTATGGTAGAGTGGCCAGACAGAAGCCACTCCTCAGCAAAAAGCACATGACAGCGCGCTTGGACTTTGCTAGAAGGCACCTGAGGGACTCACAGAACAGGATAAACAAAATTCTCTGGTCTGATGGGACGAAAATCAAACTCTTTGGCCTGAATGCAAAGCGTCATGTCTGGAGGAAACCAGGCATCGCTCACCACCTGGCCAATACCATCCCTACAGTAAAGCGTGGTGGTGGCAGCATCATGCTGTGGGCATATTTTTCAGCGGCAGGAACTGGGAGACTTGTCAGGATCGAGGGAAAAATTAATGCAGATAAGCACATCAACATCCTTGATGAGAACCTGCTCCAGAGCGCTCGAGACCTTAGACTAGGGCGACGCTTCACGTTCCAGCATGACAGTGACCCTAAGCACATGGCCAAGATGACACAGGAGTGCCTTCAGGACAAGTCTCTGAATGTCCTTGAGTGGCCCAGCCAGAGCCCAGACATGAACCCGATTGTCTTTGGAAAGACCTGAGAGTAGCTGTGCATCGATGCTGCCCCTCCAACCTCACGATGTGCAAAGAAGAATGGGAGAAAAACCACAAGTCCAGGTGTGGCAGGCTCGTTGCATCATACACAAAATGACTGGAGGCTGTAATTGCTGCCAAAGGTGCTTCAGCCAAGTATTGAGTAAAGGGTGTTAATACGTACAGTATGTATATGCAACATTTGAGTGTATTATTTTTAAGAAATTTACAAAATGTTCCAAAAATGTGTTTCACTTTGTCAATATAGGGTATTTTGTGTAGAATTTTTGAGGGGGAAAAAAGGAATTAAACCCATTTTGAAATAAGGCTGTAACATAACAAAATGTGGAGAAAGTGAGGTGGTATGAATACTTTCAGGATGCAGTGTATATTCTGAGTATAGAGTTGGTCCAGTGTTCCACGGCCAGGACGGAACCCGCACTGTTCCTCCTGGATCTGAGGTTCCACTATCGGCCGGATTCTCCTCTACAGCATCCTGGAATAGACTTTCCCGGGGAGGCTAAGGAGTGTGACCCCTCTGTAATTGGAAAACACCCTCCGGTGCTCCCTCTTAAACAGAGGGACCACCACCCCGGTCTGCCAGTTCAAGGGCACTGTCCCCAACTGCCATGCAATGTTGCAGAGGCGTGTCAGCCATGGCAGCCCTGCAACATCTAGAGACTTGAGATACTCGGGGCGGATCTCGTCCACCCCCTGTGCCTTGCCACTGTGTAGCTTCTTAACTGCCGCGGTGACTTTAGCTTGGGTGGTGGAGGAGTCCACTTCCGGGTCCTCCGCCTCTACCTCCTCTATGGAAGACATTTCAGTGGGGTTGAGGAGATCCTCGAGGTATTCTTGCCACCGCACGACCACATCCTCAGTTGAGGTCAGCAGCTCCCTGCCTCCACTGTGAACAGTGTTGGTAGGGCACTGCTTTCCCTTCCTCAGGCGCCGGACGGTTTGCCTGAACGTTCGAGGTCAACCAATAGTCGCTCTCTATGACCTCTCCAAACTCCTCTTAGGCCCGTGTTTTTTCTTCTGTGACAGCCCGTGCTGCAGCACACTTGGCCTGCCGATACCTGTCAGCTGCCTCAGGTGAACCACAGGCCAAATGATCCTTGTAGGCCTCCTTCTTCAGCTTGTTGGCATCCCTTACCTCCGGTGTCCACCACTGGGTTCGAGGATTGCTTTATGGCTGCAGCTTCGGGCTGCTGCTTCAACAATGGAGGTGGAAAACATGGTCCACTCGGATTCTATGTCCCCTGCCTCCCTAATGATCTGTTTAAAGTTCTCCCGCAGATGGGAGTTGAAAGTGTCTGTGACAAAGGGCTCCAGCAGACGTCTCCAGCAGCTCCGCCCCTCTCTTCACCCGAGTGTCCAAGACATGCGGCCGGAGGTCAGATGACACGATTACAAAATCAATCATTGACCTCTGGCCTAGGGTGTCCTGGTGCCAAGTCCACAAATGAACACCCTTATTTTTGAACATGGTGTTTGTTATTCTCAACATATCCCCCAATAGTAACAGTGGTAAAGAAAAACTCCCCTTTAATGCGAAGAAACCTCGAGCAGGCCAGGCTGTAGGTGGACAGCCAACTACCTTGACCCATTGTGTAGAGATGCACAGGTGCAGCTATAATGTCTGTGTTTTCCAGTCTCTCAATCTTCACACAAATTGTGTTCACATCAACACACTGAAAAGTGTGTCTCTGCTTGACTTAAGGTATGTGAACAACCACTGATCTACTTGTTGGACACTCCGGGTGTTCTGCCTCCAAAGATTTTGAGTGTTGAAACGGGGCTGAAGTTAGCTGTCTGTGGTGAGTACGTGAATAGTTACATTTTTTATTACAATTTTTGTGAACGTCATGAACATTTAAAAGTGTTCATGACATGTAAAATCACATTTCAAAGGTTGATTTTTTTTTCGTCCTCGAGGAACAATTCTGGACCATTTAGTGGGTGGAGACATCATTGCGGATTACTTACTTTATTCTCTGAACAGGCTACAGAAATTCTGGTATGACATTTTTGACAAAGTGATACACAAGCAATGGATTTATTCAGCTTCACAGATCTGTGCCTGTATTCACAGCTATGTGGACAAATACGGCCTGGAGGAGCCAACCGATGACATCCAACATATACTCAAACACATTGCTATAAAACTCAGAAAGACCCAGCGTGTTAAAGCCATAACAGGAGTGGGTAAGAATGTTGAAATCTTTTGAATTACCCAACAGGTTTAAATATGGGAATAGATTTACTACTGGGAAGATGGGGTCATATTGTTCATGGGATCATATTTACACTGCTAATCAAAGTATGTATCTTGGTTCACAATTTTCAAGATAATGTCTGGAAAGACTAACTCAAGGTGTGTGTTTCTTATTTCCAAAGGCAACGTAACTATCAGAGTGCCAGACTACACAGCAGCAGCTTGTGACTTCGTAAGAGCTTTTAGAAAAGGAGAGCTGGGATCGGTTATGCTGGACTGAACTGTGCAACTATGTGTACCTAATATTTTATCCTTGTAAATGCAAATATAGCTTTGACTCAGGTTTCCTTATTTTCCTGCGTGCTATAAACAGTAAATAGCTTGTGTGAAAAACTTCACAGTGTTCACCCTAAAATGTAGGAAACTACTTGTTTTCTCTTTGTGAAAGGCAGACAGCTTTCATGAGTAAATTGCCACGGTAGATGACCGACAACTCAACCTGCTCAGTTGCCAGCTTCTTTCTTGCAGCTCCGTCGTCTACATCAGTTTTCCCTCCTTAAATGCCTCACTGATGTGAGTGAAAGGACTGTGCTTGACCTGACGCGCACCCAGATGCCTGCCTCAACCTCTTTTTTTCCATTGTGATCATTAACGGACCCAAACAACATTCTCCTTCCTTACCACTGCAATGATGTAATCATGCAGTGGTAAGGAAGGAGGCCTTACCACTGCATTACCTCTGAACTGGCCATCTCTTCAGAGGTAATTCTTGGCATTGCTTTGACTTTTTGCAAACAAGAATTTAATGCACAGTGTTGGTTACACCTAGCATATTGGAAAGACTGTCTGCACAGCTGCCGGAGAGATGAGTTGCACTTACGTATCTCCTGGACATTTTTGTTGTGTTCCCTTGGCATTAAGGATCAACAAAACAAGAGTTTTAGATAATGTCTATTGAAAGCTCAGATTTGATTAATGCAATGTCAATGACATTGTGTCGCAACATCAGACTGAATTGTTAAACGCTGCAAGATATTATCAGTGCATCTTATTATAGAGTCCTTTCACAACACTCAAGCTCATCAAACAGACAATAGAATCAATCAGAAAACAGCAAAACACTGACAATGATAAATTATCTGTAGAATGTAAAACAGCAAAGAAGGGGCAATGCAGTCGTCATGTTCACGTGGTCTCTTTGTCCATTTGATTGCACATAGATGCGATGAACATGTTCAATATACACCACTGTTTTGGAACATAAACTAAAAGTTGGCTCTGGTTTTCAATATTTTGACTATCTGTCCAAACATGCAAATTAAATCTGTCCCGGATTTTCTTCCAGGCCAATTCTCTTTCATCAGCAGCCATACCAGTGTTTCTTTGCCATGCAGAATGTTGTCAACTCGCCATAAGAGCAAACACTTATTGCCTTGATAAATTGTTGTATCTTCTCTCCATGTAAGATGTTTTTTTCCACTACAGCAAAATTCAAAATGAAGAATGTTCGAAGTTGATTGGCCTACGTCAGATTAGCTCTTCTGGAACTGAAGAACTGGAATTAATTATCATATTCCTCGCTAGCAGGCAGTTGGAAAAAGTGCAGAGGTGTATTACAGAAATAAGATTTAACAAACTCAAAACCTGATCCTGAACTCAGAGTTTAAGTGGGAAATTGACTTGTAAGTTCTATTTTGGTCCAGCTGTTAAATTTCAAATCAGATATGGTGTCACACAGAGCCAAATGCTGGATATAGTCTTTGTCCAAATACTCTGACTCCTTATCAATTTTGCTTACACAGTAAAACACCTCTGACGGTTCAGCATAGAGTTGTACATGTTGTGTTGATAGTGTTCATATTGCCGTCAAACTAAAAAAGGAGGGCATTTAATTGTTGACGATAAAACCATTACATAAAGCTGGCACTTAATCACAGGATTTTCACCCAGTGAGGTACAGTACGAAGCTATATGTCTGTCTGTCAGTCTATCTATTTCATGCGTTTGTCATCCTGCTAAATGATGGCAACTGCATCTTCTAAGGCTTACTTCGACTGCACTTACCAAAGTTGCAAAAACATGTCTATCTGAGGATCAAAGGTTCACCCTCATCTCTACCATTGTGTCTGCAATGTTGCCCATTTTCCCCCTTGATATCCATCTCACTGTATACTGCTGGGTACATGTAAATCAGGAACCTGCTACCGCTATGTGATTACCAACAACATCAGTGTTTTCAATCTCTTACGGAGACAGAATGTACCCAGTGTCTTGGAGTCCAATATTTTCAAGAATACTTGATCGAAGTCTTCTGTTCAATGTCACAAAAACTGATCGTCACAATCACATAGATTTCACTTATGTTGGAGTGTGTAGCTCTTTTGCAAAGTACTTTTTATCGTATAAAACAGTGCTGAGCAAGTCTCAGTATACTAGATAGAGCAGTGAAATTGTGAGCCAAATGACTCGACCAAGAAATTGTCCATTTGCGTTTCCTCCCGATGTTTTGGCCTCAAAATAACATGTCATGTTGCAGAAATCTGTATCTTCATGTGAACTGTCTGCTGTGCTCCGGCGGAAGGCTGAGGCGTACCACTTATCCACTGTCAAAGCTACAGCCACCCCTGCTGCTGCTGCACCAGCTACTCTAACAGGGGAGGCTCGCCCAGACACCCTAAAACGAGAGCGAGTCCCACCATATGCTCGCCCTCCCCTGTAACTGCCAGCAGTAGAACTGCGGGTCGACGTCCCTCGAGAAGATCCCCGGGATCCTCCACGACCACCCTTGGACAGCACGGGTTCACAAACAAATGCTGACAGTAGCAAGCACGTCCAGCAAGTTGCAAGCACCTGATTCGTAACCGCTATCTGTGCATCTGTCTGAAGGAGAGAGAAAAACAAAACGCAGGGCAAGTGTTAAAGCTTTTGTTTTTTGAAAACTGAAAGCACACCTCACAAAGACGTGACAAGAATAACAGCTAAAACTCCAAGTTTTCATGCACCATGTTTCAGTCACATAACCTTTTTTCAATAGTGTCTGATGTGCCATCACAAATTACTTCACCTTTTGCATCAGTTAGGATTCCAAAAATTATTTCTACATTCGAGATGCTTACTTTGAGGGGGGCAAATTTTGGGTTGATCTGACGATATCCTCACATGTAATGTTGATGGAAACACATGGAAACTTTTCAAAATTTCCCGTGGCAGAGGAAAGTTCTCGCGGTGGAAAACGTCCTATGATTATTGTTCGGGGTGGCCATAGCAAAATCCTTATCTAAATCCCCTTGAGAATTTGTGGGCAGAACCGAAAAGGCGTTTGCAAGCACCGCCTACATACATGAGTCTGGTCCTGTCAGGAGAATCGATACTTCCAAACACGAAGGAATTGAGCGACAATTTGTGACTTCGAGTAAATCGATAAAAAATCCCCCCAAAAAACCCGTCCTCATTGTCCTGGCATTTAGCACATTGAGATTATTTTAGTAATCTCAATTGAACCTTGAGAAGAGGAAGTGTAATCTGATTTATGGCCGGTTAGTGTGCAATGAAGGTAGTGTATGTACGGGATAATGTATGCGTCGGAGGTCATTGTTGTTGATAATCACCTTAAGGTGCCCCCACCACCCCACGCAAAGCAGCAATGACAGACGACAAGGGCATTATCGCGCTAATTACACGGCTTAAAACATTAATGAATGATACAGTTGTCAGAAATAGTTCATAACAAGGCTACTTTCATTTTTCTGCATAAGTGTAGGCTACGATACTTTCGTCTTCGCAAGAAAATAGTGCCGTAACGGCTACAGGTACTCTGCTTTTACATTCGCGCTTCTGTCACTTCTACCGACGTGTGTTTGTAGCCGCAGCTTGAAGTACATGTATCATACTTACCAACGCATCGAAAGTTTCATACTTCCCAAATATGCTGAAAATGATTTTTAAATTGCTCATGTTGACGAAGTGTGACGCGGGCGACAGTACCTAGACAATCAAGAGTGGAACTAAATGGTGTGTCGCGGATTGATATGAATGCAGCAGGTCCAACTCTGAGTCTCTGATTTCGCAGCGGTCCGTTATTGATGGTCGAGCGGTCATTATATGAAAATAATGACCGCTCATGTGACCAGTAACGGCCAATCAGAACCGAGAATTCACACAAGCCGTGTAATAAAATCCGTTAACCTCTGCTTTCAATTATGCAAACTGTATCAATCCCATGACATCCTGAGAAATGTATTAGTCTTCTTATCGCCTTTGAGGATAATCACAGTGTGTTACTTCCATTAAGCTGTTGCTGAGGTAGAACGGCTTGGTGTGAAGTAGGTTAGGTTAATATTGAGGCGGCGGCATTGTCATCTTGCACTTATATTACATAATATCGGACGGATGGCCAAATGTGCACACCCAACCGTGCGTACCTACCCATTTTATTTATTTTTGTTTTTTTACGACGATCGATAAATGCTATTTTAAGTAGCCGATTACAAGACGAAAAACCAACGTGTGACTGATGTAATCGTAAATCAAGCTCATTGAACCGCTCACAGGCTATTAGTAAAAACCAAAGCTACATATGGTCTCATGTGTGTGGTCTCTCAAAGACAAAATGTAAACGCCTCGCACTCACCATTTTTCCGTGGTCTCTCTTTCCTTGGATATAGGACATGGACAAAGGGGAGACAAATGAAATTGGGAGCTGTTCGCACACTCAAATCTGTGCAAAAGTATTCAATTGGCAACCCGCGGCGGGGGACCCTGGAGTGAATACCGACGAGCAAGATCGATCTCACAATTGCGCACAATTTTTTGCGTGATCAGCGACCGATTTGTTCAGTCGAAGTAGTAGATCTTCGCAACGGCCAGAAGCCGCGTATCTGCATCAAAGGTTGCCAACTGCTGTGCCGCGGCACAATTAAGTGCCGTGTAATATTGTCATGGGTGCCGTCAGAAATCATCCACCCCCACCTCATTGGCTGAAAAATTATGATGCCTCACTTTCAAAATTCTTTTTTGAGATACAATGCCTGTCCAAACAGCACAATATGTTCTGAAATGACATTGAATATTGCTTGATACATATTCTATTCTATTCTATTCTATTCTATTCTATTCATTTGACCCATGGCCATGGGCCTTATTTGAGGAGCATGCAGGGCCTTGTTTGAAGAGATAGTTACCTACTACTAAATTTGCCTCTACTCCATTACCAAACTTAAAAAAGTGTTTTGTTGAGTGAACACAATTCAATATTGTCAAATTGGCTGCACGAAGCAATTTCATCTGAAGCTAGATATTTCATTTCAAATAAATTGTATATCGTAACTTCTCCTCCACTATTGTGAGTAGATTTTACTAAAATTTCCATTGTAAATCCAATTAAGCCCCTTTTAAATGTACAGTGGAACCCCGAGATACAGAAGCCCCACCATACAAAATATTTATTTCATGAAACGGCATTCGAAGAATCTTCCGACTCATAATACGAAAAATGACTCACGATGCGAAAGGAAACGAGATCGCAGTCAGCCAAAATTTTTAATTTTTTTTATAATTTTTTTAATTAGCACGCTGCTGCACTTGTGTTAGACCATACTCCATGATGCCGCATGCTCCATGATGCCGCATGCAAATACAGTATTTAACATCTCATATCAGGGCAGTCAAATGGCCCCCCAAAAAATTCTACCATGAATAACTAAAATAGTGTGCAACACTGTTAACTTTAACAGATAGTGTACGTTAATCTGAAAAAAAAACCTAAAAGCTTTTGCTCTGATTGTATTAACAATCATTGATAAAGAATAAAGTGACATGTTAAGTGAAGACACCGGATATGTTGGCCGGAAACAGACAAGAGACAATCCTTTATTATTCCCTGTACACATACAACTACCAGTAGGTTATTTTGTGTTGTAATGTCCTCACCACTGGCTGTGTGAATACTTCTGTCCTCTGGAATTTCTACATTCCATCACCAATTTTGTTCTTTAGTCCAAGGACTTTGGGGGAGAGCTTTTCCCCATCAATTCCCATGAGCACTTTTTGAATGAATTCGTAATAGTGTCTCAGTTCCTTGGGTTAGGCCAGGTTCAATGCATAGATCACTCCAAGCATCACTACGCAAGCCTGGACTACAGATCCAATGTTGTCTAGGATGATCACTCCATCAACAGAAATTGCTGTAATGGCAATAAAAAGATTCCTGATTCCATGATGTCCAGGATCTACATTTTCCTTGCCAATGACGCAAATGCCCATGGCCCACTTCTGCATATCTGTAAGGATGGCATCTCCTTCAATATCCTACATACTTCAAGTGAATAGGAGAAAGGATAAGAATAAGAGTAGGAGAAGAAAAATTACAATTCTGTGCCACAAATAAACAACAGGAACAAAACGTTTTACTATTCTGATTCTGTAAAGCAGCACAAGAAACATCAGTGCATGTCAAAGATTCTATAATGATGCAGTGTAACAGCAAATCATACACAATACACAATAGACACCTCTGCTACACACCAAAGAGACCCAGTAGGGAGCCAAAACTACAGAACAAATTACTTCAGAAACTTAAATACAGGTTACATTCAGAAGAGTAAACTTAAAATACATTCATGGATAAGATGTCCATCATCCTCACCAAAGTAGAGACAAAGTGCTATGAGAACTGCTGCCCTCTTTCAATTAACATCACTTGTAGCCTGTGTGAAGAGATTCCACTGATTAAAAACATTTGCAAGCACAAAAGTAATTACAAAAATATTATAACTTTTCAACCCACAGTTAAACTGTGAATAATCTTATTCCTTTGATTACAAAATAATTGTGGTGTGGTTATAATATGCGACATGAATGGATGTATAGGATGAAAGCGCTGAGCGAAGTATGGTAAACTGTCCCACCAGAGAAAACAGGGTTGGTTTTGCTACCATAACATATAAACATGTTTCTGTGGAAATGTGTCTTACATTAATGACCTCGGCTTTACTGAAACAGAATATATTGAAGCACAAATATAGACAACAGTGAATGAACGGTTACCTCTTGTAAGACCTGCAGATGTTGGATGTTACATCAGCCAACTGTTGATTTTGTGGATGTGCTGTATACTGGAGAATTTCTTCAGTCAGTTTGTCCAGGATACTAGACTTCAGCCCTAGTGGAAACTTCAGACTTGTGCCAGTTTCTCTGAAAATCTCATTTCCCAGCTGAAGCTGAACCTCCACACCATATGGGAAGCGAGGAATGGTGAAGTCACAGGGCCATGCACTTGTTCTCAGCTCATTGTCTGAGTGGGACAGAATGATGGCGGTGTCAGGATCAGATAAAGACAATGAGGACACACACTGAGGGGTGTGAGTGCTTGATGGGCTTGGAGATGATCCAGCAGTGCTTGAAGAGTTCAACCTTGAAACGGGATTAGAATTCAAACAATATTGCGTGTACACAAGCTTAATAGTTCCCCCGGCCTGAATGTCTTGCACTGATGTAATGTTCATGAACCCATTATTGAAGTCAGGATCCCTGAATGGAATGCTAAAGTCTCTTCAAAATTTCATCACAAATTGTTTGATGCAAGTCCGTTCAAGTCTTTGGTGTAATGTAGTGTAGTGTAATGTCATCCTCTTCTATGCTGGCTCTCAGTTTCATGAGCTTTACCAGTCTTCAATCTAAATATGAACGAGGAAAAAAACAAATATGAAAATTTTAATTGACAGAACAACACATACGCACAACAGGATTTAGTGTGATCTGACCTTGTCCATATCAATCGTATTAGTGTCACCATTCGGCATTCCTCAATTTTGTAAGCTGCCAAGAGGCACTAGTCCACGAGAGCACCAAGCTGAATAAGGAAGACTTGAGAGGTTGGACACAACTCACATGCCCTAAAATGCCTCATATACCTAACACTAAACTCTGACAATGAAACCATCTGGACAACTTCGACAAAGTCTGGCAAGCCACCAGTAGAGCCACAAACAACAACCAGTCTTAGTGAGTTGAATGTCTGCAATATAAGGGTATTCTTGCTTCAAAACCCTCTCTACATCCTGATGCAAAATGTCAGCAGAAACAGTTGAGACAGCTGAGACAGTCAAGCTGCATTTTTTTGTTGTGTTTGACACCAAGGAATATGCCATCATGAACTGATGTTTCACTGATAGGGATAGGAGTATGTTTTTGAAGCAGCATGTGTGGCGAACAACCTGTTTAAAAGAAACTATGCACCCCTTGTAGCCTGAATCTGTAATTACAGATTCTTTCCTGAAGGAAAGAAAGTGATTGCGCAGTGTGTACTGGTGGAACAACCAACAAACCACAATATCCCTTAGGCCCAAAATGACCTGCCAGGCTGGCTCACCTGAGGGCACAAACTATCCAACCAGAAATGGGAGAAAACACAAGAGACTCCAATTATTCCCACTTACAGTTTTGTTCGGCATGAAGGCCTTTGGAATAGGATGTGCACGATTACTCTTGCCTGTCCATTTGTAAGGAAATTTCAAAATGGACTCATTGAGCCTGTTCAGTGTGAAGTATTTTTTGGACTTTAAATGACTGAGACAATGTACTAACTCAACTGGTACAGTGCCTCAAAAGATGTCATGTGCAACATCTGGAGGGTAGTCAGTGCAAACGTTTAAATGAGAGAGACGTAGAGAGAGAAGACACAGCCTTTCAACACCACAGCATAATCTCACATTGCCCTGTTCTGAACTAACATGCATTTCATGTGTCTCTTTGCTGGTGAGAGTAAACACATCTGAACTCACCTCTTTCTACTGAATTTCAGACTTACGAGCCAAACAAAAATGGCAAATTCAATCAATTCATCAATTGCAGCACTTGGCACAACAAAAACATTTCCTGGTTTTAATTATAGTGCTGCAAGGTTTTGCTAAATTATATCTGTTAGATCCTCTGTTGTATTCAAATCAACATCAGTCTGTTTGTTGTCACAGCATTCCTCATTGTCTGACCCACCAGGCTTTGCAGTTTCAGACATAGTCCATGGACTCTACCATCCCTAAAATCTACGAATGAGTGCAGGCTGTGCTTACGACTTTTGTGAGACTTGAATGTACTATACACGTTAGTTTTGTATTCACAGCCTTTAAACATACCATTGACTGTGTCATTGTTTTATAGATAGATAAAAGCCACACAGTTGGCAGGAAAATGTTAATTTGTCAGAGTGCTGAAAGGCATTGCTAAGACTCCTGGACAGGTAGGTCAAAAGTGAATTCCAACTCTTAAAGATGCATGGACAATCTGGATGTATACACTTGATATGATGGCCACGCCCAAAATGACTATGTTTTTCTGTGTAATGTTAAAGAAGTTCTGAGCGTTTAGAGACCTCAGTACCACAGTCTTAACATTGCCACATAACCTAGACAAACAAATACAGAAACATGGAGAAGAAAAAAAGACAGATAATCAAACATTACTTTAAGTGTTTTACAGTCAGCGCGTCACCAAAGACCTGACATACAGAGAAAAAAAAAACTTTGAAAGTTTGGAACATGTGCCTTGTAACATGTCCCTCTGCGGCAGTGCTTCTCAATTATTTTCTGTTACGCCCCCCTAGCAAGAAGAGAACAATTCGCGCCCCCCACTCTCCGCCGTGACTATAAATAATATAATTTGCCTATAAAATTAGAAATTCTGGTTTAAACTGTAAACATTTTTGAACAACTTATTGCACCATTTGATACTGAAAAATAAAATTAAATAAAATCAATAAATATAACAAATTCAAATTCAGCCCAGCAACATTAACTCAGGAGCACAATTTATAAAACACTTTAACCTACAAAACAACAATCAAAGCAATTAACATAACGTTAATTTACGCAATATACGTTTTCGCTGAAAAAACTCCTGCGGCTTATCAGCGTGATTGGGGTGTAATGTCTTAAGTTGCGCCTTCATTTATTTGGCCTCATGCTGTCCGCTGCCAGAATTTCTAGACACAGTAAACACACCGGTTTTTCCTCGTCTCCCACTGTAATCACAGTGAAGCCAAGCGCTACATACGCTTCGTCACATTTCCTCGTCTAAGCTTTCGGGTGACTTTCTTTTGTCTCATTATCATCGTCTCTCTCCGCTATTCCTCTCATCCCTGTTAAATTTTTTTTCATGTCTCTTGAGGTTTGTTTACTGCACTTCATATCGCCTCCTCGGTGCAAAAAAAAAAACAAAAAACCCTTTATCATAGAGCTAAAACTCCCTGCGCACACTCTGACAATGAGAGCGCCACTGTCAACTACTGTAGTGGAAGTGCAATTACACTTTATTGGAGCACGGCAAAAAAAGCATGCTCCCCGGGGTCACACGCGCCTCCCCCTGGCATCGCAACGCGCCCCCCAAGGGGGGGGTGGGGAGGTGGGGGGCTGTTGCGCCCCACTATTTGAGAAGCACTGCCCTAAGAGAAGTTCAACGTTTCAGGTCGAGTGGGATGAAGTGCGTTTATACTCCAATCCAGTAGATGGCAGTCATGTCTCTAAAAATGTAAATAGCAGGATACGTTGCCGATTTGAAAACAAAAACGTCAAGATCGTTTTCCTGTATTTTCAGATAGCCTTTACTTGGACTGCACGCCTAGATTAGTGACGTACCTGCGCTCCTCAAAGGACAAGTACGGCAAGGACGACACGTTGCGAGGAGAGGCGGAACGTATTTTGCCACGACCTCGCGCATGTAACATCTCACTTGATAGGCGAAAGTGCCGTGACCACAATCAGGAGTTAAATCTCCCGGGCGCCACATCTTCCACCACTATTTTGCACAAGTAGCCCTTGGTTGTAATAACATTTCGCAATGAAGCTTTACCCAGCGATATGCAACATCGGCAAGTTCAGAACCGCTTTCGAGGTCGGTGGACGTGAGGTCGCCCACTGGTTCCCTGGACACATGGCCAAAGGTCTGAAACAATTTCTTGTACTTCAGACGACAACATCGCATGCAATTGTTCAGATTTGGCCATCCTTCTTGGGGGGGGCGAAAATTCACCAAACCGTCAATTGATGTTTTGTAGGGTGCAGCTCATTTATAGCATAACATTCCCACCACCCGATATCAGTTCAATTATCTAATTGATTCTAACAGGGAGGTGTATCGTTTTATCGTTTCATTTGTTCTACGAGAATTTGTGGCTTAACTTAAAGGGAAGGTTTTCATGGCCGTGTTTTCATGATGAACTGTACTATCTGGAGACAGCGAGTGTCTGGAAGAGAAAGGAAGATGAGGCGAGGGTGGCCGAGATGAAGATGATGAGGTTTTATTTGAGAGTAATTCGGTAGGGCCGCATTGGAAATGGGAATATAGGAGGAACAGCTGGGGTTGAACAGTTTGTAGATGAGGCAGAGAGGCAACATTGAGATGACTTTGAGATGATGGTGATGATGGTGTGCAGAGGAGAGATAGTGGATCAAAGGTGGTCAAAGGATTTTGGGGGTTGAGCAGGGGAAGAGATGAAGACCTCAGTGAAGGATCTGAGGGTGTTTCTTGAGGGAGCTGAGATGCCAGATGATCTGCCAGGGCAACCTTAAAAAGGGAGAGTCCTTAGGAGATTGTCATTCCGTGCAGTAGCACTTCAGTATTTCCTTATGCCAAAAATCTCAGTCCCCCATCGGTCAGGAAAAATAATCAAGTTATCAGCAAACACTGTAAAATCACTGACACTGCAGTCTGTTGCGTACATCTTCCCATATCATTGTGGAGCAGCGCATTACACTTTTTAAATCTGTTCCAAAATATTGCTTTATTTGTCTTTCTCATGCCTCTTCTGTTTCATCACTCTTTCAATACACACAGCAGTAACAGCAGTCATACATGACAATGTGTGTTTGTACATTACTATTTTCAGGACTCAGGCAAATGAGAGAGCACCTTAAAAAGGTGGACTGCATTTTAGAGATCCATGATGCCAGAATATCCTTTAATGGCACTTTTGACAAAGATGATTCTACTTATAATGTGAATGTGTTGTGGTGCTTATTGATGGAGAACTACAAGTTTGTTTGGATAGTGTGCTCGGCAGTACAATGCAATATTACATCGTCACATTGTTAAGATAACATTGATTGCGCCAACATTGATTGCGCCAAGAGGGGCAGTGTGTAAAGGAGGAGGGCTCCTCATTCAGGTAAGCAACATGTGCAATCCACATCACATGGAAACTGTACACGGCATCTGCTCTTTGGACAGAAAGCTCATGAGACATTTGCAAAGGACCTCAGGCCATGCCATGGGAGCTCTCCAGTGTGATAGATGTGAATATTTACTTTTCCTCTGCTGACCCGATGGCAAAAGAATATAAACCAAATCTAGTTTCATAGAACTGCGTATGCTCTAGAGCACATTCTTGAAGCAAGCTGCGGGGATTCAACCTGCAGGGTCTTAGATGTGAGCAAAGACACACTGAAATGAATATGAAGTTTTTAACTGCTGCACCACACCCCCCTCATTTTTCATTTGTCATTTTTTTCATATTGACCCATCCTTTACTTTCTTCATTCTTTAAAAGGAGATCGACACAGTCAGTCAGTAACTTGACTGGAGGACCAGGTTTAGAAAGCATTCATGATTCTGATTTCATGGTCCTGTTCTCATGCAAGTCAGTACGGATGGGTCACCTACAGTAATTTCAGTTTTTTTTGAAGCTGACCATTTTCCTCAATTTGACAAAAAGATTGTTTGGCCACAGCCACCCCTTTTTAAAATGGTATAAATTGTGATCCATCTAGCTAAGTGTCATAGCTGAATGGGAAATCTTTGTTGTTATTTTTCCTAAAAGAAAAACTTATTTGTGAACTTGCTCTTTAACATAAGTAAATCCCCTTCACTGGAAGAAACCCCATACTTCTGGAGACATTGGGCATCAAACCACACCTTCTGATACTGAACAAGATGGACCTTGCAGACTTATCAAACAAGCAGGTATCAATATATTTGGAGTTGATTTTAGCAAGACAAACATCCTAACCAGTACCTCTAAAATCAAATTTCACAACAACAAAGACAATCCTGAATCAGCTGGAAGGAAATGGAGTAAGGAAAGTTATCTTCACAAGCTGTTTGAAAGCAAAAGATGACAACATTAAAAAGGTGAGCTCAGATGACAGACAAAGTCAAAGTACAAAAAATCTGACGTTAAAAAGTAAAACGATACATCTCTAGGTGGTGCCAGCAGTGATGAACCTGCTTGCAAACCAACCACGCTTCAACAGAGATGAGGTGAGCTGAGATTGTCTTGTCATTTCTGTGTTGTTCAGTTGTTCATATATTGAGTTTTCTTTGCAGAGTTGCACATAAATATTACAACCTTTTTTGGGGGTTGTTTAATCAAACTAGATTACACAACAGGACTCACAGCGACATGGCCAAATGTACTGTATCGTTAACAGTGACAGGGCTTTGTAAACAGTGAACCCATACAATGATAAAGTTGCTGCTGAGTTTGAGGCATTTACCCTTTTTTACATTTCAGAATGAACATTATTGCATGATGGTGACAGGAGTACCAAATGTGGGGAAATCATCTTTCATTAACTCCTTAAGAAGCTTTAATTTAAAAAAAGGTACAAAGTGTAGTTTTTTCAGTTCAATTTCCCCCACTATGCTGCTTTTAATCATTTTCAATGAAGACTTTCACAAGTTAAAGCTTTTGTGTTTCTGTGTAATGCTAAAAATCAAATTGTAGGACAAGCCACTAGAGTTGGTGGTGAACCAGGAATCACCAAATCACTGCTGAACAAAATTCAGGTGAGTGTGACACAGACGCTCTCAGTCTGTCTTCCTCAAGATGAGGCAAGACACTCCTCAAAACTTTAGGCTGCGCCTGAGTTGCAGTGAACATGTAAGAATCTTTTTAGCTGATTCGGGAGGTAGTCAAGTATGCGGACTGCTTGCCAGGAAAAACCCCCCTTTAATGGAAAGAAACCCCAGACAGACCAGGAGACCAGCTGCAGGTGGGCGGCCATGCCTGGACTGGGAGAAGGAGGATGTGGAGAGGAGGAAAGTGGGGGGGTAAAGATGCACAGCAGTTCTAAGTAATAGTGACAAAGTTACAATTGAATTTAGCATACATAAACTGTATGGAGATATGTATAGATATAAATGCGGCATGAGGATCAGGAGAAAGGCCCGGATGCATTGCCGGTCCGTCATCACAGGAGCAAAATGTCATAATTTCAAATAAAACACAGCCATCTTATGCAGAAAAAGGTCACAAACAATATATAAAGAGGGCAAGTTATTTGGTTATTTACAAATCCATCACAAATAAAAGTACACACACATATGTAAGGTTAACCTGTCAGGCCATCCTGTGGAAATGAACTAAAACTGCAGTTTTCTTGCCTTGGCCTCAGCGAGGCAATGTCCTCCATGTCCAAAGACCAGCAAACATTTCGCTCAATTGAATTCAATGTCTGTCCTGTGAGCCTTTCTTGTTATACAAGTATTAATCCACTGCAAAGCTGAAAAGCTCCTCCCATAGAAGCCACTGACACACAGAGCATCAGTAGTAGATTAAAGGCAATGCTGGAATCACTGTACAGATCCAGCAGCTTCTCTCTGTAAATGTAATAAAGCATGTCAAATGGGTAGGTGGCTACCTCCATCCATCCATCCATCCATCCATCCATTTTCTGACGCTTATCTGGGGCGAGGTTGCAGGGATAGCAGATTAGAAGGGAAGCCCAGACTTCCCTCTCCCCAGACACCTCCTTCTGCTCCTCTGGGAGGACCCCAAGGCGTTCCCAGGCCAGCTGGGAGACATAGTCCCTCCAGTGCGTCCTGGGCCAGGGTGTACTGGGTCTTCCTCGCGGCCTCTTCCCAGTTGGACATGCCTGGAATACCTCCCTAGGAAGGTGTCCGGGAGGCATCTGGTGTAGATGCTTGAACCACTTCAGGTGGCTCCTCTCGATGTGGAGGAGTAGCGTCTCTACTTTGGGCTCCTCCCGGGTGGCAGAACTCCTCACCCTATCTGGTAGAGTGCGTCCTGCCACAGTGCAGAGGAAACTCATTTCGGCCGCTTGTATCCGAGATCTTGTCCTTTCGGTCATGACCCAAAGTGCATGACTGTAGGTGAGGGTAGGAACGTAAATCGAGAGCTTTGCCTTCCGGCTCAGCTCCTTTTTTACCATGACGGAACGGTACATCGACTGCATAACTGTCGCTGCTCCACCGATCCGTTGGTCGATCTCCCACTCTATTCTGCCCTCACTCGTGAACAGGACCCCAAGATACTTAAACTCCTCCACTTTAGACAGGATCTCATGTCCGATCCCGGGCAAGAACCATGGCCTCAGATTTAGAGGTGCTGATTTTCATCCCCGTCATCTCGCACTCGGCTGCAAACGGCTCCAGCGCACGTTGGAGGTCCTGGTCTTAGGGTGCCAACAGGACAACATCGTCTGCAAAAAGCAGCGATGAGATCCTGTGGTCCCCAAACTGGACCCCCTCCGGACCCTGACTACTCCCAGAGATCCTGTCCATATAAATAATGAACAGGACCGGTGACAAAGGGCAGCCCTGCCGGAGGCCAACATGCACCGGGAATACGTCTTACTTACTGCCGGCAACACAGACCACACTCCTGCTCCGTTCGTATAGAGACCACACAGCCCGTAATAAGGGGCCATGAACTCCATACTCCCGGAGCACCCCCCACAGAGCACCGCGAGGGACATGGTCAAATGCCTTCTCCAAGTCCACAAAACACATGTGGACTGGTTGGGCAAACTCTCATGATCCCTCCAGTATTCTGCGGAGTATATATACTGTATATACAGTGCATCCGGAAAGTATTCATACCACCTCTCTTTTTCCACATTTTGTTATGTAACAGCCTTATTCCAAAATGGATCAAATTCAATTTTTCCCTCAAAAATTCTACACAAAATACCCCATAATGACAATGTGAAAAACATTTTTGGAACAAATTTATTAAAAATAAGACACTCAAATGTTGCATGTACATAAGTATTCACACCCTCTTCAATAAAACTCAAAAATGAGCTCAGGGGCATCCTTTTTCCACTGATCAGCCTTGAAATGTTTCTCCAACTTGATTGCAGTCCATCTGTGGCAAATTCAGTTCATTGGACATGATTTTGAAAGCCACAGCTGTCTTTATAAGATTCCAGAGCTAACAGAGCATGTCAGAGCACAAACCAAGCCATGAAGTCAAAAGAATTGTCTGTAGACCTGTAGACCTAGGGTGTCCTGGTGCCAAGTCCACAAATGAACACCCTTATTTTTGAACATGGTGTTTGTTATTCTCAACATATCCCCCAATAGTAACAGTGGTAAAGAAAAACTCCCCTTTAATGCGAAGAAACCTCGAGCAGGCCAGGCTGTAGGTGGACAGCCAACTACCTTGACCCATTGTA
>OMPJ01043838.1:0-15616 GCA_900312935.1 Carapus acus
TGAGTTGTCGACGGGCCCCCTCAGGGCCCGGGCCGGGGGACTGCTGTCTATCGCTCACGACTCGAATGGCGCGCTCTACGGAAACAACGACAACAACTAGAATAACAATAATCCTCGTCATCATCATCATCATCATCATCGGTAGCATTTTCGTCATCATCATTATCATAACTCTCGCAATCATAAGCATCATAATCATCAAAAGCATAACCACCACCACCACATCAACAACAGCAAATATAAACGAATGAATGACTGAATGAATGAATGATTGAATGAGTGACTGAATGAATGAATTCATAATCTTTCAAGATTAAGAATTAGGTGGATTTGAACCAAAAAAACAAAAACAAAGAGGTGTGAGAAAATTTACAAGTTGACAATTACATGCATGCTGCACAATACTCCCAACAATTCAACGTAAGGAAAGTGTAGATCCACTATACAATAATCATCTTCATCTTCTTGTGCCACAAGAAAATGTGTTAGCTGTCATTAACACATACAAGGGGCATCTGATAATGAGAAATGAGAGTTCAAATCTTCCAAAGAGAATTTGTGGCACTGGTAAGGTCAATCTTCACTTATATGAGGCAGATTCTTCAGGTCAGTAAACATGAAAGATTCTTTTGTCTCAGATCATTTGTTAAGTTCTTTTCTCGGCTTCCCCCTGATTCTTCTTTGTGCCGGTGTGCTCTGTTGTGCTTTAGCTTTGTTTGATCTGTAGTGTATTTCCCCTCATATGCTGATATCACTGGTCGTTTTGACCAGTTTTTGTTAGGAAGTTGTTTTTAACGAAGCACAACGTCTCAAGCTGCTCACCTTTAGGGGGATGTTTTCCACTTCCCTTATTCGGAATCGTTGTTTTTGGAAATTTCCCTTCTACAGCCATGTAATCGGACATTAGTGGTCACTGAGTTTGTGGTACAGGTCAAGGAGCTGGCAAGCAAAAGACGCACGACTCGCCTTTTTCGAGATATTGTCCACAGAATCTGCAGTTCTTCCATTATGGTACTCTAGTTATGGTACTCCAAGTATAGTACACCACGACTACTTCTAGTTGTTGTGGTGTTTTAAATACAAGTACTTGTAGCACCCCTTCTAGCACTTGTCAGACAAGTGGCTTTGTGTATTTCTGAGGTGAGTGTGTGTCCCTTGTAGCGCAGCGTTGCAGGTCTGGCAGTCATCAAACTTTCATCCAAAATCTTCAGATCTTCAGGTTGTTCGCCCTGTTAGTCCTGAATCCTGAGCCGCAGGGGTTCTGGAGCCCCTCCCAGGTATCAGATTGAGTACACTATGGACAGACCTTCACTCTATCACCACAGGAACACACAGAGACAAACAAGAGGTAAACAAACAACAACACACACATTGCATGGGGATCTGAAGGATTACTGATTAACCCACTGTGACTGTTTCTAGACAGTGGAGGGACACCAATGTACCTGTTAAAAAACACAAAGAAAACATACAAAATCTACCCAGACATCACAGCCAGGATTTCCCTCTTCTTGCTCTAAGGTGACAGCACTAACTGCTCCTCTGCCACAGCCTACTTTTTGGAATCATTCTATGTCAATGATTTTCTATTTAGCTTTTGGTTACTTTTGTTGCGCAGATATATAAGTTAAGGCAACTTTTTGCCTTTTTTATTAGTTTGCCACAGGTGTAGATCTCTTTAATAATCAACCCCAGTTTTGTCGTTAATACTGCTGAGTAAATACGGTGAGGAACACAAGCTTATCTGCTTCTTTGATTGCTCACATCAACTAGCAGGGTGTTGCACACTCTCTGAGGAATGTGCAACACCCTGGAAAGGCTCTGGAGTCGCCACAGGTGTTGCCACAGGTGCGAGACACCAGGCAAGTCTGGGGATAATCAGCAGCCCTGAGGTTAGGCTGCTATGTTGGAATTTTCTCTGGTTAACTCTCTTGTAAAAACTAGTTGCCCTCACAATGTACCTCGGAATGCTCCGCCATTTTGATGATGGCAGCAGGTGGAGTGAAGTTTTTGGTGTGTGTTGTATTACAGATACTGAAAGAGGGATTGTTGGGAGAAGTGATCCTCCTCAGTGGCACCAGAGTGGCTATTGTGCTTCTGTTATTTGTCAATACCACATGTAGTATATTTAAGAGGATTTTCACAAGGTGAACTAAGTGCACTTGGGAAAGAATTCTCTGTGTTGATTGTGTTTTGCTTTGTTGAGTCGTCCTGTCTGTTTTATCATGTTGCCTTTTTGTTCGTTTGCCCTTAATGCTTCACACCTGTGTCTTCTCTCTAGTAACCCATTGTGAGACACTCTGCTCTAACTGCACAGCCCTTGACCATCAATGGGTAATCAGATGGAGATGGACGGATGGTGTCTCGTCACAGGATTTGAAAGTGGAATTGAACTGTAAGTTAAATTAAGATACAGCTCTGGGGGAGTGCACAATATGGGCGCGGGGGGGCATTTGGCAGGGTCAAAAATTCCAAAAGAGGATGGCATGAGGAACAAAGTATCTCTGTCCTCCTTTAGGTCCATCATGCCAGACAATGCACCATGCCATGAAATTGGGATAAAGGAGTCCTGAAAAATCCCTCTGGTAAGGTGAAGTTACCGAATGGTGTTTTTACACACAGACACACACACACACACACACGTTGACATGTCTCACACATGGTCCTTTGTCCTGTCACCGCCCCTTTGTTGACCTGACATTATACAAGTATTGTAATTGTAACTATCACATACTCCTCAAATGTACTGTGTTGTTGCTGTGGCCCTTCACAGATGTTGGGAAGTTTGCACCCAGACACACACTCATCCTCACAGATGACTTTGTGGCAGGATGCTTTGTGGGGCAACTCTCTCCCTGCTGTCTTCATCATTGCAAAATGGCCATAAATGTCAACTGTATTTCATGCCGTATCTTTCTGCTTGACCCTCACCTCCTTCAAGCTGGCCCTTTCACACAAACACCCTCCTGAACATTCCAGTAACACTAATCTAATTGCCCCAATCCTGTTTGATTTTATGACGTGATGATTTATCTCCACGTACCAAATGTTTTTGTTGTTGACTGAGTCAGTATTAGCTTTGTCCCTGCCCAGCGCAGAGGAATGCCCTTCCCATTCCCTGCTTCTCTTTGTTCCATAGTCCAACAAAAGTGTTGCCACAGAACAGGGCCTGGCTGATGAAAATGAAACCCTGCAATCTAATTTTGTGATGTCGGCACAACCTGAGATTTGATCATTCAAGAAGTCGCACTGACGTCCCCAGCTCACCCGCACCCTTCCATCTTTCTTTTCGTTGTGTCCGTAGTTCAAACCGTTCAAATCTGTTGTTTCTCTGACTCATTAAGTTTTCCCTTAAGTAATCTCATGCTCTTTTGGTTATTTCTCTCATCCTCATCGAGGTCTAAGGTTCAGTTTAGGACAGGGGTCGGCAACCCAAAATGTTGAGAGAGCCATATTGGACCAAAAAAGTAAAAAACAAACCTGTCTGGAGCTGCAAAAAATTTTTAAAGCCTTATATAAGCCTTATTCATGAATCAAACATTCATTCTTAACATTTTTACAGCATTGGAATCTTTGTGTCCCATTTTTCCTCCCAGAAAAACCATTTTAAAAATTAAATTTTTCCCATTTTTATCCATTGTCACACATTTTTGAAAATTCCCCAGGGAGCCACTAGGGCGGCGCTCAAGAGCCGCATGCGGCTCCAGAGCCGCGGGTTGCCGACCCCTGGTCTAGGACACCCTGAAGAGCGCTTTGTAAAAAATTAACGTGATTTGAAGGTATTGAAAAAAGATTCATGTTCTTTCCAGAAGATGTCGCTATTCAGCATACATTCACCGCCGTCGCAACTTGCGTCAGTCTGGCCAAGGCCGCTCGTTTTTTCATCCACTCTCGTTGTGACAGATGGCACTTTAACACTGCCATCTCTTGTTGGGAAGTTAAAATTAGACAATTTCTCAGACTTTGGCCTCTTTGTCAGAATCTCTCTCGAAATCTGGGAACCTTCTGTTTGCGGCCTCAGAGTGGTAAACTTTCTGTTTTAGTTTCTCTGTAGTTGAGACCCGAGAGCACTCTGTCTCTGAGTGTGCGTGCAAGAGAGAGAGAGAGGGAGATGGAGAGAGAGAGAGAGAGAGTGTGTAACACATTCACGAAACACATTGAGCTTGACATTGATTCATGCTGGAACCTGTTTTGTACCATATATTTAATGTATCTGGGACATTAGAGGGCAAACATCTCTTTTGGTGTCTATTCATCAGGCTTCATTGAGAGCATGTGTTGTTTCCTCTCTTTCCAAAATCGCCCTCCTAACCACACACACACAAGCATGCACACACAGATGTACTTGCCTCCCCAAACGTTGACTATTGATGCTGACATCTACTAGTGCGCAGTGTGTAAGTCTTTCTGTTTCTTCATGCGTTCACCACAATTTGTTACCCCTTCGCTCTTTTGTGAGCCATGTTCAAGCTCTGGCAGTCACAACAGGCTTTTGCTCAAAAGCGTGGAGCAAATAGAGCTCCAATAAATGTGATTGGATTGGGAAGCTAAGAGACAAACGGGGGAGCAGTGAGCAGTGAAGCCAGTGAGCCATGCCAGCACTGCGTCCCTCAAGGAGACGCACACACGGATCAATCAATCGCAAGCCGGAAAAAAAATCACATAACTTTAAAAACAGGCTGTCAAGACTGTTTCCTCTCTTTTTCATGCCACCCATCTTATGTTGTAACATTATTTCCCTCCTTTGATAGTGATATGTGCAGTGGTGGCTCTGACCCAGGCACCTCAGGGAAGACATTGTTGCACTCACCATGGGGCCATGGAATATCAGTCCTTGAGGACTTGCCTAAAATATGGGCAATATGTCCAATGTGCACCAGGTTGAGCAGTAGCGTACATGCTAAGAATAAGGGCTAATCTTCTTTCTTCAGGCAAATGGGACATAACACGTGGGAACACCAGCTGTCACAACACAAATGGGACACCACAAACTTCTGTTGCCTGCTCCCGCCAGCAGTCCCCACAGTGGATCGTCCTTTTCCACCTACTTTTGTCCTTCCAGTCATCCACTGAAACATTCACTCCCCTCATGTCTTCCTTGACTACGTCCATGAACCTTCTCTGTGGTCTTCTGCTTTTCAGCTCTATATCCAACATCCTCTTTCCAACATATCCAGTCTCTCTCTCTCTCTCTCTCTCTAATGACCAAACCATCTCAATCTTGCCTCTTTGATTTTCTCCTTAAATCGCCACACCTTAGCTGTTCCTCCAACAATGTTATTTCTAATCCTGTCTATCACGGTTACCTTCAAAGAAAACCTCAGCATCTTGTTTGGGATTGTTTGTAATCCCTCGTCACTATCCTTGCACTAACCCTACTACTTCCTGCACCTGTCCCCCTGCCTAACTCTCATTCATGCCCATGTGCTCCACCTTGCTCCTGCTGACTGTCATTCCTCTGCTGTCCAATGCAGACCTCTTCTTCTCCAGGCTCTCTCCCACCTGTCTCCTCCTCTCACTGCAGATGACAATGTCATCTGCAATCTCGCTGGTCAACGGGGACTTCTGCCCGACATCATCTGTCAAACTGTCCATCACCTTTGCAAATGGGGAGTGGCACAGGGCTGATCCCTGATGTAGCCCCCATCCCTACCCTGAATCCATCTGTCACTCCAAGCACTCTTCTCATACATGTCCTGCACCACCTTGACATACTTCTCTGCCACTCTGACTTCCTCATACAGTACTGCAGTTCCTCTCTAAGTTCCTATCATACGCCTTCTCCAGGTCCGCCAAGACACAGTGCAACTCCTCCTGACCTTCTCTGTACCTCTCCATCAGCACTCTAAAAGTAAAAATGACCCAGTTGGTACTCTTCTTTTTGCCATGAAGCCATACTGCTTGCTCACTTACTGTAACCTGCCTAACTTCAACAACTCTCACATATCTTCATGGTGTGACACGTCAGCTTCATGCCTACATAGTTACTGCCACTCTGCGCTTCATCCTTTTCTGAAAGACTGCCATCAAAACACTCCTCCTCTATTCCTTAGAAATCCACACACCTTCCATGATAGTCTGAAATACTTTGGTTGGAAACTCAAATATATTCTCCCCCAGACATGTCAATACCTCCACATGCGCTGTATGTCACCGTGACCAATGACTCTCCATCCTTCATTCTCCTCATAGTCTCCCTCACTTGCCCACAGAAAACTATAACTGAATTATTGAACTATTTCATTGATTCAATTGTTTAAGATGGTCAAGCAATGAACAATCTAGGGATCTAAAATGCTCTTAGTTCTGTCAATATAACAAATTATTAAGGAAGAAAGGAAGGAAACAAACTATAATATATTCATTTTCATGCTACCCTGCACTTCATGCCATCAGCAACATTTTACTTTGCATCTCTTTTCCAACGGTTCGGTTACTGCTACACAGGCTTGTTAAAAAAATGAGATGGGGGACTGTCCGTCAAGTTCAGATTACTCTGCTGTGTGCCTACGAACGTAGGCGATTTCTTTGGCTAAATTGAAAGCAAATTATTTTCAAAATAATCTGCAGTCCACAGTCAGCTACCATGTGGTTAGTCAGTGGCTTGCTGGTACATCCAACATCTCATACAAAGTAAAAACCACATTCATTTGGAGGGTTATCACTGTTCTGTTATTGTTTGAATACACATTCAAGATTTGGTCCAAGATTTGGCCCAAGATTTTGAGAAGGAGAAATTCAGATACCTCATCAACATGGCAGGAGCAAGTAACATCGGGTTTTACACAGGATTCCAAGAGTACAGTTTAATGAAACAGAAAAAATAAATGAACCAACCTGATTAATTGTTTGAGTAAAAACAAAAAGTATGATGTCCTCTCCACTGAGATGCAAATGAAATGCTGACAAAGAAATTGCTAAAACGCACTAAACCCTGGTATAATTCCACAAAAGAGACAAAGTTATGGAGTATTAACATGAATGATGTGCAGTTTAACACAATAGTCACCAGGTTCAACACAATTAACCCCAGACCATATAAACTAACACAAAAAACAAGTCAGCTTAAAGCTTTCATATTTTGAGCAGAGGAAATATAACAGCATTTTCTTTGACTGTTGCAAGCAGAGTCATTGTCAAATAACCAGATGTCGACAACATGACGGCAAATGTACCTGCTGACAACACCTAATATTTAAAAAGCTTCCTCTGAAGAGATGGGAGCAAATAACCATAACCCAAATCTGAATCTGAATCATTATTTTCTGTAACAGACAGGGCTTCTCCATACCACTTACAAAATGAAGATGCTGATGCAAATCAGATTATCGATTAGCCAACTGTGTTGGGCAAAAGGGTACAAGCATGCAGCAACAGACGGAAAATTAAATTAAATTTTCTTATACCTTTCCCTCCTCTGGTCCTCTTATCTTCCTTCCCTGAGCACCAGGGAGTTTTCAGAAGCAGAGAGTTTTCCTTATTTTGACGTCAATATTGTTAAAAGCACGGTCATGCAACTTTGCGACGTACTTAAATGAATGTGGACTTTTTCATATTTTCGTTATTTCACATTTATAGGAAATAGCAGTTGAATATGAGAGCAGTAGTTTTAGTCAAACAACACTGAAAGTTGCACTTGTTTTCTAGTTGCACTTGTTTTCTTCCGCTCCTGTGCGATACTCCCTGGATGGATGGCTCTCACCATTTGCCAATACCACCTGCAGCATGCCACGCCCTCTGGGATCTGGATACAAAAATGTTTTCAGCAATGGCCTGGATCTGCATTCACTCAACACTTACTCACATTGCTTTTTTATTAAAAAACAAAACAAACAAACCCTAATGCCAAACACTGATTTTCATTCCCTCTTGCTACCTTGCTTATGTCTCCACAGCTGCAATTGTTGCTCCGTGCAGGCAGTAGAGCAGCTTCACGTCCTGCCAACCTTTCATCCTTCATCGGGGCGGAAACTCGGTTCCCAGCAGCAGAGAGTGTGTGTGAATAACTACAATTACGTGCAAAAAGCGTAAATCTACCTTGTCATTGATTTATAAACAAGGATTTGGGAAATGTACAAATACAATCACAAAGTGCTCCTGCTTAGGCAGTACTGGGGCTGGTGTCATCACTTTGAGTGAGCCAGTCAGGAAAAACCTGGCTTGGGGGACTAAATCTAGTCAGAAACAAAAGCAGAATGCCACCGCAACGTTGACCCAAATAAAGCTGTTTGCGCTCAGCCGATGACTCATTAGCGAAACCGCTCGCAGACCGTCATCTCCCAGGCTCCCTTTCTGCTTTCTGCATTCTGTCCGATTCCGTCCCCATGATTGCTTTCATTTGGTCATCATGCTTAACACCTCATTTCAGGCCGGAGAGGTTTCCCCTTCGTCCCATTTTTCTGAGTGATTCACCGAAGGTCACGGCACAATCAACAACTCGACCCCCCCTAGCAGCAGGCAGCGGAGGTCTTTGTTTATGTGTGGCACTCGCTCAATGTGCTCCAGCTTTTTCAGGGAGGTTAGATTCACGTAACCTCGCTTTGCAATCACACGCCGAGCTCTCTTTATGCTCTTGATTTTAAAAAATGCCGCAGCTCTTGCAAGAGAAACCAAAATGCTCGAGCACGCCAGCAAACTTAACACGCAGCTCAGTCAAACAATACAAGTGCTGGCGGATCCTTTTTCTGCCTGTTGTTATTTTTGGTTGCATTTTTCTGCCTTATTTCCCTTGTTTACTCGTTGCAGCGCTTGTTTCCGAGATGAATCACTTGACTGGAGGCCAAACGCCAAACACAGGCAAAGATTTACACTAATGTAGCTAATATGTGATTGCTCTCATGCTCATCTGGAGCCGAGCAATTTTTCAATTCATCTCTCTCTATCTTACTCCCGCACACACACACGCTCGTCGTCACGCTGCTCAGTCTGTGCGTTTGTAGATTATTAGTATGCCATGAACATGCCATGCCACCTTGAGAAAAAAAACAACAGACGACCATCGTTGTGACCCAGACATCCTCCTGCCTCACAAGAACCTCCACAACACAAAAGCCATGAGGTGTCCATGCCTCTTGAAGATAATTACAGATAATTTCCTGTCAGCGAGGCTTATGGAACAAATATCGGCCATGTTGGATTAAACGTCATCTGATCCCCCGTTTTAGCCTGAACACCGTGCAAGCGGAAACTCATTAGAATCTGTCTGCTCACACCGCGCTACGCCAGGCTGCTCAGGATACACACACACACACAAACACACACACAAACACACACACAGAGAGTCACACTCACAGCACTAGCAGGAGCTAATCACTAAATGCGGTCCGCATCGAGGGGGTCTGAAGTCCTGCAGTGCCACTGGTCTCTGCGGCTGTTGGTGGTTTGAGTTCCACTTGTGATTCTTAACAGCAGGTGTGTGTGTGTGTGTGTATGTGTGTGTGTGTGTGTGTGTGTGCGTGCATGAGTGCACAGTCAGCCCTAGTTTGGTTCTGTTTCTTGCTCCCAGCAAAAGTTTTCATCCTGGAACACACCAGAAGGAGCCACCATGGTCCAGCCCAGTGTTCCACGATTGGGGTGTGTGTAATGTGGGGTGTGTAATTATGAGTGATTTCTCACTTTAGCACAGTTTCTCAACCTGTGTTCTGGTTCTTGACCTTAAATCCTAACTCACTGATAGTTGCTACCCAAAGCCGCTAAAGCAAATTCTCACACTATCAACAATAATCTCTCAATATGCACATTTGAAAGTAAAAATTACGTGATGTTTACAGGACTTCACAATCATTATCTTTCACCAGCTCACATGAAGTTGTTTCTATACGTGTTTCTGCTCATCATGTGTATTCGCCCCCTTGTGGAGCCTTTGTCGTCGTCCAAAAAATATCCGCACATCAGCGTTGGCGGCTGACACGCAGCAGGGAGCACATTTTCTGCAGGAAGGGATGAGAGATAATGACGCTAATATAATACCTGGCAGATTAGTGTGGCCGAATGCCCACCCACTCATTCCTCAGAGTACGTGTGTGTGCGCGCGTGTGCGTGCGTGTGTGTGTGACAGATTTGGGTTTGAGCTCAACGTCTCGTTCCATGTGTTGTGTGGCTAAACACAGACTTTCAAAAACACAACCAAACAAACAGGATTAGCCGCAGCCTCAGTTAATCCCATTTTATTGCAACTGCGTCAGTGTGAGCGTACGCGTGTACGTGTGCGTGTGCTCACACATGTGCGTCCCCTTTTGCGTGTAGACTTATAGGAATCCAGATTTGCATGCACGTGTGTGTCTTTTTTTAAAGACAGAATACATTAATGCTTTGGCAAGCAGCCGTCGCTTTATGCATCTCTGCGTACGTGTGTGCGTATGTTTGTGCGTGTACGCGTGTGTATGCGCGCGCTGTTGTGTGTGAGTACCCGGAACACACACATACTTTAAATCAGCTCCCCAAGGTAAAATCGCCTCAGTACTGCTCTGTAGTGCAGCCCAATTTCCAGCTGAAACAGTGTGTGTGTGTGCGTGCGTGCGTGCGTGCGTGTGTGCCTGTGTTTGTATATGTGTTTGTATATGTGTGTGTCTATGTGTATACATAGAGATTTATGTACATATTGTAAATGCAGAGCGAAGAAACGCTGTGTGCAGAATTCTGTGAAGAAAGAAAGAAAGCAAGAAAGAGAAACGCAAACATGTACGCGTGCGCGTGTGTGTACGTGAGTATATGTGAGTATATTACTGTCTGTTATTACATGTGCTAATTGACTTGATGTTTCTGAGCCATTAGGCTGTGTATCTCCATTGGCCAAGGGGCAATTAGCTTATCATAGCGGAGCACATCACACACACACACCCCCACACACCCTTACACACAAACACACACACACATAGGCGCACACGCACACACACACATACACACACACAGCAGATAGGGGGCAAGGGAGTGAGAGAGATAGGGAAGAGAGGCTCACATACATAAACACTTGACAGTTTGATCAATGGATGTCTTACTGACCATAATGACTTGGTTCAGCCTCCTTTCAGCACAACCACGCTCAGGTCCAAATACAATAACCCTTTATCGCACACGTGCACACACGCACGCACGCACGCATGCACGCACGCACGCACGCAGGGAGACACACACAATTGTGCGCGCAGATGTAGAAAAAGTATATAAAACAAGCATCTATCACCATCGCGGGCGCCTTTCAAGACAATAGCCACCAGGATCAGAGGGAAATGGCGTATCTCTAATTAATGTCTCTGTGCTGTTTATGGGCAATCTCTCTCTCTCTCTCTCTCTCTCTCTCACTCTCTCTCTCACACACACACACATAGACCCACAAACATACACATGGAAGAGCTATAAAGAATTTGCAGGCTCGCAGTCAATCTTTCTCCCTTTCTTCTTTTTTCTCTTTCTCTCTCTCTCTCACACACACACCCTTCTCTCTCACACACACTCACTTCCACATATAACTCACTATAACCACTGATTGGTCTTGAAGCAATCCATCGATCCAGTGGATCTCTCCCGCTGACCCCCTCCATGGTCTGACTCCCTGGAGGATTCAGCAGCTTGAGTGTATGCTATCGATTCAAATGAGTCATCAACACAGTGTAACAATGCCCTCCCTTCTACACACCACACACACACACACACTCTCACACACACACAGTGTTCTGTGGTGGTCCAGGTTGTCTCTCAGCCACTGTTTCCCTGTGTGTGTTCAAGCTGTTTTTCTGTGTGTGTTCAAGACCTCCATCACCACCTCTGCGCACCCGCCACCCCCACCACACACACACACGAGGTGTGTGTTTGTGTTTGTGTGTGTGTGTGTGTGTGTGTGTTTGTCCTGCAATTGTTTCCCCCGGCCTGAGTAAGACGCACACCTGCCACTGCCCTACAGCGATGCATTAATGTTGGACTCAGAGGATTGGTGGAGTTCCTCAGTGCAGAGGAGGAAGATCAGGGCACCTGGAGCCTTGTGGGAAATAAGTTTGCTTGCAAGTTTGTCGACATTAGTATTCATTGAATCGCCAAGGTCTCACACAAATGCACACACTAAACATTATTTTTTTGAAATGTCACCGTCCTTATTCTTATTAGTGAACATAGCAATGAGGGAATGTAAATAAGAGAATCTGGTGTGTGTGTGGAGGTGTGTGAGAATGTGTGCCTAATTCCTGTGGTGTATTTGGAGCTCAGAGAACCCGTCTGTGATGCCGATCCTCACAGGTTGTGGCCGTGATCCTGTCGGGGGAAATGTTGAGCGCCAAACAAACACCACGTGTACACTCACAATCATCTCCATCACTTGTCCCGCTTCCTCCGTCCCGTGTTGTTGCTGTGTTACTGACACACAGCATAGAGTCTTTCGCTTTCACCCCCGATGGGACGCACCGGGAAATTCTTTCATTTTTTTGTTGGATGCGGTGACACTTGCTTGTTGAGGGCGAGAGAGAGAGGCAGAGAGCGAGGAAGAGGAGGGAGCACTCTTCCTCGCTTGGATAGATAGATCGGATAGATCATTTTGTTTGTTTACACTTGATCAGGTAGGTGCTCGGGTCAAAGGTCAAACTCTTTAGCACTACCAACGATGAGCAAGCAGCAGAGCAAATGGGAAGGAGCAGAGTGTTTGTGTGTGTGTGTGTGTGTGTGTGTGCGCGCACGTGCGTGTGTGTGTGTGTGTGTGAGTGTGTGCCTCTGCCTCTGGGTAATCGCGTCTTCATCGATTCCACGGCAAAAAGTTGAGGCAGGAGCTGCAGCATGAGTCTGTTTACCTGCTTCCCTTCCGTTTCCCTTCTCTCTTTCTTTCGCTGGCATTTTCTCACACTCTCTCTCTCTTTCTCTCTTCCCCCCTCTCTCCCCCCCCGTCTCCCTCTCTCTCTCTCTCTCTCTCTCTCTCTCACCCCTCCAGGTCGTCATTTGCATACAGCAAATTCCTATGTCCCGCCTCTGTGTTCTGTCTTTGTCTGTCTTCTCCCATGTTTGCTTCCTCCTCCTCTTCTTCTTCTTCCTCTTCCCCTTCCCTCCCTTCTCCCCTCTCCTCTCCTCTCGACCTCTCCCTCACTAGCTCTTGTCCTCCATTACTTGAATCCCCTGACAAACAGCACAATAAAAATTTGCATCACGCCGCAGGAGTTGGATGTGGCTGAAACAGACATCTTCCTCAACGCCCCCCTCTCACTCCCGTGCTCCCTCCTCCTCCTCCTCCTCCTTCTCGGCCTCCCCCTCCCGCCCTTCTGTTCCTCCTGCGCTCTGCACTTCATCTCCTGAAGAGGGGAGCGTTGACAGGCTGCAGTAGGATAATTGAGAGTTGTATAGATCGCAAGGGGAACATCGATTCTTCCTACCGCTCTATTCTCCCTTTTTTTTCAGCTCTTCCTCCGCTCCCCTGGCCCCCTTTGCATACACCTGCCTTTCTCCTCCTCTCCTGTCCTCGTCCTCGTCCTCATCCTCCCCCTCTCCCTTTCTCGCCCCCCACCCTCCTCCTGTGATCCGCGATTGTAGTGTGTAGCGTTGTGATTGGTTGCACAGATAATTTAACCTACCCGATCTACAGTATCTATCAATCTGTCGGCGTGTCTCTCGTCGGCGTGCTTTCTTCTTCCCGGTGCTCTCACTCCTCCATCGTGGGGGGAGGGACACAGCATGAGGAATGGAGAAAGGGGAAAGAGAGTGACAGAACACGGCAGAGAGGGAGAGAGAGATAGGATAGAATGGGATGGGATGGGATGGGAGAAAGAGAGAGAGGAGCAATGAGGGACAGGCTGGAGACAAATGACAGAGAGAGACAGAAGCTGGAAGTAGCTGAGATGAGCAAGGGAGATTTTTGGGAGCAATTTCGTAATTCTCATGTGGCCTCCACTTTTGCGCATTGTGCTTATCCCAAAGATTGTAAATGCTCCTTAACCCTCATCTACTGTGCGTCAATCTGCTGTCCAGATTGTTTGTTTGTGTGTCAGTGCAGCACTAAGTCATCAATACAGCTTTTCCCGCGTGTTCCTTGTTTATTTTCAGTCGGGGAAAGCAAAGCACTTGACAAGGGGAACCGATGGGAAGCACTTTGAAGAAGAAGACCAGGCCTTGACCTTGAGCTGTAATCTCATGGACTTCTCCACAGCACAAGGAGCAGTTGGCTGGTACGCGCTACCTTCGATCCATCCCCCGTTCTATCGTAGCACTCCGGCTTAGCCTTGACTAGCAAACCAGCTCGCTTGTTTACGCTCATGCCGCCGCTCAGCCTCGGCGAGGCGAGGCGAGTACATGTGGCTGACCCTTAGGTTGTCCCCTTTGGGTCTGCATCGTCGCATTTGCTTGTTTGTCTTCACGTTGTTGTCGCTTAGCATCCTGGTAGGGAGGTGCGCGCTAGGCCCTTGAATGACTCAGCACTTTGTTTGTGTACACAAATCTCTCCGCGAGCCACCAGAGTCTTCCCAGGAATGTGTCAACAAATGCCAAACGTGTACTTTGTCTTCCAGCAGAAGGCAAGGATATTTTTTTTTATGAAATGAAGGTGAAGACAGACACAAAAGTGCCCAACATTCCAAAGCATCTAAGGTCAGGGAATTCCCGCCATGCCTCCTAAAATCCTGCAATTCATTGGTGCACCGCCGCGGCTTCATCACAGTACAGACACGGTCATTTTGCGTAGCTTTGTAGCCTCTGACGTCACAAATATATCTTTGAAACGTTCACCTCTTCCACCGTCAGGGGGGCATGTTTGTGATCGTGTGAACGTGTTTCTTGTTGTGTGTCTGCATATGTGTGTGCGCATGTGACGGCAAAAGGAAATCCGCAGCACAGAGCAGTGGCAATTAACTGGAAATGGCGAGGAAGCCGCGAGGAGCCAACATCTTCAGGAGGGATGAGAAGGAAAGAGAGAGAGAGAGAGAGAAAGAGAGGAGAGAGAGAGAGAGAGAGAGAGAGAGAGAGAGGAAGGAAGAGAATGAGGCCTTTTACTTCCTCATCAGTAAATCCTCGCTGACGGGCAGTGAGGATTCTTTTCCCCTCCCTTTCTCTCTTTCTCCCACTTTTGGTTTTAATGAGCACACATACACAAACACACACACACACACACACACGCAGGCACACACACTTGCACACACACACACACACAAAACACCACTCTCACACACACCCTCACGCTTGCAGAAACTCACGATTCCTCCGACATGTTTGTGCCTTCATCGCTCTTTCTCTCTCTCTCTCTCTCTCTCTCTCTCACTCGCACACACAGACCCGCGCAAACACACCCACACTCTCACACACACACACACACACACACACACACACATACACGAACAGAAACACTCGCCCTAAAACAGTGCAGATTGCCTCATTCTATCATCATTGGCCTTATTTGGAGCGAGTGCTGTTTCGGCGGTGAGCCGTCTGATTCCAGCCGCTTGCAGCGTCTGCTGCTACTTTGCAGCCCAAACTCGGAACCGTAGCGCTCCTTTGTGGCTGTGTGTGTGTGCGCGCGCGTGTTGGTGAGCTGTCATTAACGTCGATAACGTTAATGACGCAACAAGAAGTTCTCTGGTATTAATGTGTTCTCACTGGTTTGTGCATGTTTGTGTAATAAACAGGCAATTGTGGAGTATATATTTGCATGTGAGAG
>OMPJ01043901.1:6692-34566 GCA_900312935.1 Carapus acus
TGTGTGTGTGTGTGTGTGTGTGTGTGTGTGTGTGTGTGTGTGTGTGTCGGTCGATATGCTCCTGTCAGTGCTGAGCTTCTGCTGCTGGAGGAGAATCTAATGAGATGTGAGGAGCAGCATCTTCTCGCTCTGCCTCTCAGATGGAGGTCGCAGGGGTCAAGCCACCGAGATCAAATCGGGAACGTGGACAGTTGGGTCCGTCAGGCGCTGAATAACTCATGCGAGGTGATGTCAAAGTGTCACGTAGTCCCCGCCAGGGGTTGTGGATAGTGGTGGGATGGAGGGGTTGTTGTTAGCAAGGGCTGTTGTTGGGTGAGATGGGGGCAGTGAGGTGAAGCTGTGTGTAGGATTTTCTGCTAGGGATGAAGATGCTGTGGGCTCGTCCGTACGCTTGAGCAGAAAGGAGGGCCTAGCCACCCTGAGGGGACATCCAGAGGGAGCGATGTAAATGTGAGGAGGGAGGAAGACAAGAAAGAGAGGAGGAGGAGGAAGGCGCAGGTCCAGTGGTTCTCTTGATCATCCTACACCAGGTTAATGGTCAGTAATGAAAAGCTGGATCTGCTGGATCTGCTGGCTGGAGCCGCAGGGCTACACACACTCTTGCCGTTTACACTGCTCAAGCTGCTGCCGAGCCATTACTTTGACGGAGGAGCGCTGGAAGGGAGTGAGAGACAGAGAGGAAAAGGAAGAGAGAGGGAGGGAGGAAGAGCCAGTGTGAGAGAGGAAGAGGAAGTAAATCTAAGATCAGATTTGTTTGTAATTCCTCTGATTGCCGAGTCAGGAGTCTTTTCACGCCGTTGAGCGTTTTCCACAAGAAACACGGCTGATGCCAATCACGTGAGAAACACACACACACACACACACACACACAGACTCACTTACTCACACTGACACAACCTTTCCCTGACATCCGACTCGCTCCTGTCCTGAATGGACTAATCAGATTGTTTCACAGACGAGAATGTGGGCAAATTTTCCCATCTTTTCTTGTTAATATCTCCAATTTGGCATCATGTCAAAGCATTTATGGGTTTGTTTTCCAACCGCCAAGTAGAACGCGGGTGAGATGCTCGCTTTGAGTCAGCGCTAAAAGTCAACACGCGTCGTTGCAAATGTCCTTTCGGAGACGGAGGAGTCTGATCTGAATATCAAAGCTTAGCTTGTGTGTGTGTGTGTGTGCGTGTGTGTGTGTGTGTGTGTGTGTGTGTGTATGTGTGTTATTATCATTTTTCAATGCTAATCAGCACGCGACTCTTCCGGCTGCAGCTTTGACCTCATGGTAGAAGTCTTCATACAGCCTCATCTCAGAATTCCAGCTGATGCTTCGCCCGTGGGAGCCTATATCAAAGACTGAGTGCGCGCGCGCGTGTGTGTGTGTATGTGTGTGCGCGCACGCTTTGTACTTCCTATGGAGTATCAATTGGTGTGTAACAGAGGACAACATGGTCTGCATCGGTCAAATGGAGACACCTAAAACAATGGCAGACACACAACAGTAAAGCAGTTATTTTGTTGTGTCGCTCCAATTCATGAGAGATGTAAGTGAGAAACTCACATCTACAACAGCAGCCGTGCTTACACACACACACACGCACACACGCACACACACACATTTTGTAAATGTATGTTTTATTTATACTGACCACCCCTACATTCTGCCAGGCCAGTAACATCTACAGTCAGCATGAACCTCTTCACATCGGTTCCGCAGCAAGAGAAGTATTTCCACCAAGTTTCTCCGTTCCCACAATTTACCAGGAGACATTGCGAAGAGTCTCAGCTCCCCGTGGATCGTCATGCCCACAGGCAGACGACAGAGACGGCGTCTGGAGTGAAAGCACGGGTGAGGCTGCTGGGCCACCGCACTAGTGAGGCTACGGAGGCAACGCTAGCGCCAGCGAGGCTATGGAGGCAGCCCTCTAAATCACTGCCTCACAAAATCTTCCTTACCAACGCCAGATCCCGATGAACTGAGGCCACAGCTGCATTCTGCTGCTTTCTCTTTTTCTAACCTTTTAATTGCACCGGAACTCAGCAACTTCATTTTGTTACACAATTGTTACACAAATGAATTGTTGTTGCAACAATGAAGTTTCCTGATGCCTGATCCCGATAATATCTTGTGTATCTTGTATTGTGAGTTTGATGTTTTTGAGGCACTTTGAGAAATTTTGGTTTACTGGGGTGTTGTAACTCTCAGTTATTATAGCAATTGTAGTACAAAAGTGTACAGTGTTTGTGGGACTGTGCGTGCGTGAGTACGTGAGTGCGTGCATGCGTGTGTGTGTGTGTGTTGTTAGTTTTCACTATTCAGTATCTTGGCAAGGATGTGTTGGACTGACATGTTAGGTGTTGGATGTGTATTGAAGGCACACACAGACACGCTTGCACACACTCACGTACACGCGCGCACACACATCTCAGAGCTCCCCCTTGTCATCTTTACCGCCTGACCGTCCGCTCGGCGTTTCGCCCCGTCTGTCAGAATGAAGCAGAGATGAGTCACTTTGCAAGAGTCAATCAGTCTGTCAATCAATCATCTGTTGCCATGGCAACAAGGCACACCTGCCTTCCCACACAGCCGCCTTTTGACAGCAAGATAGAATTGGTAAATTGAATTATACTGTTGATCTGCAATGACATGTAAGGATACAAAAAGTATATGTTTTTGAAACGTATGGACGTTTTTCCGCAATAAACAACAAATAGTCATTGCTTCGATTACAGTGACTCAGATCATTTTAGAATAATTTTGAATAATTTTGAATAATTGTTGATTAGGTTGGGGTTGATTAAGATAACTAGAGGTGAAATATTTTTATCAACATTTTGATTTATATTCATATGAAATAAGTAAATTCATTTTAATGTCAAAATTACAATTTATTACATTGAAAATATTTGATTTATGAATAGTAACGACTTAAATCAATTCAAATTAGTATGTATATTCAGTGATACCTCAGGATACGAAATTAATTTGTTCCGGAGTGACCTTTGTATAATGATTCTTTTGTATTTTGAGTCAAGTTTTATATGTAAAATAGCTAATCCGTGCCATGCCCTCGGAAAAAAAACATTTTAAATTTAATAATAAGGTAAAACCAGAATGATGTATGGTTGGATAAACCTATAAAACCTGTAAATATGGAAATATGGAAAACTAAACCTTTAATACCTGTAAATGAAGTGGATATTAGCGTGTCAAAACAAACTGGCCGAATGATGCCGGCAGGTACACAGAGCCAGAAATGTGGGCGAATAGCAGAGCAGGATCTTATGGAGGCGACTTGCATCAGAAGACATAACCAAGGGGAGAGCAGGATCTTGTGCCGCGTTCGAGGCTACTCGAAACTTTTGAGTGTGAGATTCACGAGTCACGACTTCAAACCGTTCCAGGCACCACCGTCTGCTGTTGGCTCATCATTTTTTAGTACAAAAAATACACTGCGTGACGTCAAACGCAGAAATTTGAGTACTTTAGTACAATCGAGTTCAAAGTTGTGAGTTAAGGGGTTTGGCTGTTGCCCGCCCATTTTTTAAGTAGTAGCCGAGTAGCCTTGAATGCAGCATCATGGAGTGTACAGTCAAACACAAGTGCAGCAGCGTGCTAATTTAAACATTTTTGCTGACTGCGATCTCGTCATGTTTCGTGAGTCATTTCTCGTACTATGAATCGGAAAATTCTTCGAATGCCTTTTCTTAAAATGAATTTTTTGTATTGTAGGGCTTTTGTATCTCGGGGTTCCTCCGTACTTGTTACATAAGTCACGTAAGTATATGCGGATATAATACGTGATTATCTCATCATACGTTGTCTTCAAACACTTTTTCAAGGACGTCTCTGGGGTCCAAATGTCCAATCCGATCAATCCGATGGGGGAACTCGTCCTCCGTCGCCCGGCATCCTTATGCACATCTACTTAGCTCCCTCGCGCAAAACTTTTGTCCTGACTCAGCATAAAATATTCAACTGCTGTCAGAATAGCTCCTACAGAACACACACACACACACACACACACACACACACACACACACACACACACACACACACACACACACACACACCACACACTAACTGACCTTTTGCTGCATTTTCATGGGTACATTTAGAAAAAATGTATAATCTAAAATTACATAAAAAATAAATTTAAACATTGTTTTTATATTGAAAAATAATGATTTTTCTCACGATAAAATGCCAATATCAGAGTCTGAATTTAGAAATTTTTACGACTGCACTTTTAGTTTAAAGCCCCTATAAAGCGTGAGAAAGGACCACAGCTGATGGAGCAAGTCGGACGAAGGCAGACGGAGGCTCCATGTACAGCACAAACAGCTCGGACACGCTGTATGGACGGGTAGGTTGTTTGTGTGTGCGCGTGTGTGTGTATGTGTGTGTGTGTGTGTGAGGGGCATCATCCACCCCTCCCCCTTTCGCCCCCTCAGCTCCATCAGCTTTATGGCGTCGTGCTGCCTAAAGGGGTTCGACTCACACGCAGTTTGCAGCCCGTGAAGGTCAAACTGCGGCTCCACGCAGCAGAAGCGTCCACGCCGATCCACCCCGTCGAATTCCACTGCAGCCACTGCAATTTTTCTATACTCTCCTAAATTCCCTCTTGTGCTCACAGGAAAATAAACTTCACTGTTTATGTTCCGGGAACACAGAAGAATTATCATTAAAATGCTGTTTAATTAGGAAAAATGAAGTCTGGCTGTTGTTAGAGAGAAAACAAAGCTGTTTATGTTGTAACACACACACACATACACATACGCACACGCACACACACCTCTGCTCCGTGCCAGCACTGCACAGCAGCTGAGCCTTCATCCCATTAAGCACCGTTTTGTTCAACTCAGCGCGTCATCATCACACTGATGCTTCTGCTGATCACAGCGCACAGAGGAACATTAAAAACGCAGTCGGCGGCCCAAACCTCTGGACCACGCGCACATCCCAAGGCGAAACCTACCGCAGGATTCAAAGCGTACAAAGTCAAGGTCACAAACAGATTTGTGTCTGCGCGTGTGCGTATCTGTGTGTTTTGTTTCAGCATCAGCTGTGGGTTTATCGTGCTGCAGCCTTATTAGGGCGAAATGTGAAAATGAGTGTGAATACACAGGCCAGATCTGCTTCCTCCATCCACACACAGCAGCCGCTTTGATTTTTTCTGTTTATTCCACAACACACACTGAACTTCTGCGTTTCCTTCTCACCTACACAATGTTCACAGAGCGGCCTGGGAGGATATTTTGTGCAATCGACCGCAAAGTTCCACGTCAAATAGACAGGTACATATGGAGAGAAACATACAGACATCAAAACTTTGGACACATCACATCTTAAGGCCTACAGCTTGCAGAAAAGAGACATTGATTTGATATTGTGACAAAATTGCAGTCAAAGCCACCACGTCACCTTTGCGTGTCCCCGTAGAAATGAATTTGTGAGGCTGGAAGGTGGCTGGGGGCTGAAAACCTGACAGACATCCTCTCTAGAGTCTAGGCAGTATGTCTGCCAGGGGTGGGCTAACTTTTTGGCTCAGGGGCCACATTGACTTTTAACCCAGACAGGCCCAGGGTCAGAACAAAGTGCATATATATCAAACACGACAGGAAAAGCGTTACGGAGTTAAGTGCATCAAAGTCTGGTGTTCATTTTGTTGTGACAATTCTCAGAACAGATGATAATGAATTCTGTACCAATCTTTAGTGGCCCATTTGAAAAATGTTGGCCCATTGAGAGACCAACAGGCTGAATGTGGCCCATGGGCCGTAGTTTGCGTGGTTTATAGGATCATACCAGCAGATATGTACAACAATGTGGAATTCAGAGTCCACACCTCCATTGGAAATGTGGATAGATTGCTGCTCCAAAATGTTTTACTAAATTAAAAGCATAGTTGTCAAATCACAGTATCTATATCTACACAAATTCACGACACTCTTATTTATACATACAGTATATGGGTAAATGTGTGCTTTTGTAAAGTGCATACACACTGATACATAAAATACACGAACACACACACATATTCTTCCTCACTGACTTGGTCATTTCAGAAGTAGCTTGCAAGTCAAAAAAATTAGGTGTAATCGGTGTACACGCACACAGCTGATCATGCCAGCTGATTAGCAGCAGCCATGGGGGCACTTGGATCACACTGACTCACTCACTCACACACTCACTCACACACAGCGGATCATGCCAGCTGATTAGTAGCAGCCATGGGGGTATTTGGATCCCATTCATTCACTCTCACACACACAAAGATACATGCACGCACGCACAAACACACATACACACGCCTCTGAGCACAAATCCTTGTTGCGAGGTGCAAAGACACTCACCTTTGCAGAGACGATATATCGTCCTGGTCTGAGGGTTCCACGTTGTGAATCGGCCTCAGCAGGTGTGTTCATGTGTTGTGGCGGAGTGAAGCACGGAGAGATGGAAAACACGGAGCACAGACTCCGAATGAGATCAAACAACCTCCAGGGGGCTTCATAGTCAGGAAGTGCGTACGCACAAAATCATGGCGTACGCACGTTTTCACGGCAACATTCGGAGTCCAATGACCGAGATGTGTGGTGTGTCACGCATTTTTCATGGCTAGCGTACGCACGGTTCTGCAATTGTTGCTTCTTTGACGACATCTAGAGGCGAAGCTGGGGAACTGCTATAAATACCATGTCTGACCCAAACAAATCAGTCTCCACCAAAAAAACAAAGAAAGACAAAAATGCTTTTGACTTTGAGTACAGCACACATTGACAGTGCTATTAAATACAATTTGTATATTCAAATATGGGCCATGTTGATCGAGATGTACACTGGAAACATGCTTTGATCCGTGCACAAGCCCAGACGCAAACATCTGGACATTTTTGAGCATGCAGCCTTTTCTGGTTTTGTGCGTACAGCATGATTTAGTGAGGAGATCTATGCAGTTTTTGAGCATGTGGCCCCAGGTGTCCATTTCCATGCTGTGACCTAACACCTGCCTGTTTTCCTTTGTTATTTCCTATCAAAACATAGCTAAGGTGACAGGTTTATGAAATATGATAGTAAAAGAAAGACATCTTGCTAAAAATCTCGAATCTACCTTCAATTTATTAAAAGGTCTAGCTTGTTGTAGTGATCTACAATGTCAAAACCACCTCTGTTAGATGATTGTATCATGATGAATGTACTTGATTGACTTATGTGCATTAATTTCCCAATTCAACCATGACATACATTTATTTGTACTTGAGCAAACATGCTAATCAGACACAAAGAAGTATCGAATTGCATAAAATGCATCCTCAGGACTTTGTTAAACAGGTATAGTACATGTGGATGGTGCAGCACTGAGTGAATATACATGTTATTTCTAGATGATGGACAGCAAAGCAGCCCGTCTGCTCCTCTATGGGGCATGAAGGAAAACAGTGTCAATTAATATCAACGCCTTAACCTAAATACATGCATGCAGACTGTGAGACGTGTCTCGGTAAGTGATATTTATAGCAGTATGTTTTGTAATGTAATCAGTGTGTGTTCCTCTTCATGCATTATTGATAGGAAATAAATATTGATGGTTGTCGTGACCCAGTTTGGCCTCTCGCTGCTTTAGGAAACATTGCAGGTATGAGTGTGACACACACACACTGACCCACATAGGAAATACAGTCGCGCGCGCACACACACACACACACACACACACACACACACACACATACAGTAGGGTTCTTTTGTTTCCCAGCCTGCTGCAGAATTCGGCACGGACGCTGTCACAGGATGTGTGATGTGGCGGAGCGACCTGAGTGTGTGGAGGGTAAACGGAGTAGCACCTCCTGGGAGAGGGTGGTGTGTGTGTGTGTTTCTGTGTGTGTGTGTGTGTGTGTGTATGAGAGGGGGTGTTCTGTTCTCCCTGGCCTTCTTTTAGAGTTCAGACAGGTCCCATGATGCTGAGAGATTAATGAAGCCGCACTGGCACTGTGATCCCTCCCGGACACACACTTGCAAGTCGGCGACCACACTCACACACTCACACACACACACACACACACACACTACTCACAGTTTCCTCTCCAGTCATCACTGCAGCAGGGAGGCTGATGGAGGTACTCATGTGTTTAACCATCCTCCATCTTTGAAGGTGGTCAGCATGTTTACTGCTGTGTGGCTCACCAAGGTTGACTCTCGATTGATACACCCCTAATCTAAGATTAATTCAACTGTAGTGTTTTATCTATTGAGGTTAGGGTGATGGTGGCCGTAAAAATTTACAAATTGACTAAGAAAGAAGAAATACTACAGGTGGAGGTGCGGTAGCAAGGAAACTAACTTACTCCTGACCACGCCAGATGAATGGATCAATAAAGCACCTACCTAATGGATCATTTGGCATTGTGGTTCGCTTGTAGGTTGACAGGCGACAGCTCCACCTTGACTGCCAATCTAAGCCACCAAGATAGTAACACAACCACAAAGACGCCGTAGGAGAGCTTTTTGCGCCTGTGGGTAGCTGTGGTCCATTCAGCTCTTCGGGGTGAGGGAACAATCAATCAACAGAAGAGTGCCGCACTCACACTACGGCCAGGGTGTCGCATTGACGCGTGGACCAGCCGAACGCCTCCAATGCAGCAGCACCGCCACCCTGTGGTTGGTGGTGTCACTGCACTGCTGGTACGGCAATTACTGACAGGTAATGCGATGGATTATGAAGTATACAAATATATCTCCTCGATTGCCGTAAGTGCGGAGTAAAACAACAGACAGTATGTGTGAACATGTTCACAACAAGCAATTTATTGTACATTCAATTACTTGTACAGGTACTTTCAGAATTCCTCAATTGCTGAAACGGCACTGAAATGCTAATAACACTGAAATTGTCAAGCAAGCACAGTCACATTGAGCTTTAAGCAAAGAAACATCACACTTATCATTGACCAAAAGAAAGGGTTATTTGACAGATAGACACAGTTACATAACCACAGCGTCAATCAAAGGTATACTTAACAATGACAACAACAACCAACAGGTTTTACAGGTGCATTTCCTATATTTGCCATCTCGACAATTTGTGTCAGAACAAAAACACAAAACAAGGAGAATAAAAAGGGAAGAAATCAATGCTTTACTTTGCCTCAGATTTTCATCCCAACATTTAACCAGGCAGATGATTCCCTGTCTGCCACTGTGTCATTTGCACACCTTTGTGAGCATTGTCACTTGTCATTTCACCGTGCATCCAATGAGTGTGAGACCAATTGAACTCTTGAATCCTCAGAGAGTCAAGTGGACAAGGACGGGCTCTGATTGTCACCATCCAACAGATAGCGGTTCCTCAAATATCTGCCCCTCACAGTGACAATTGATTGGTGCATCATCTAAGAATGACCTGGATCACTATAGTGATCACTATAGTGATCCAGGTCATTTTCAGATCAATGAATGGAAAAGTACCTACGCACGTACCATCTCCACACTGACGCGTTGTTGCTTGGAGCACGCAGCCATCACCACCTGCTTGAGCTGTGGATTGCTCATCAGTAAAAGCATCGCCGTGATGCAAGTGGGAGCGACGATTAGCAGCAGCGGCAGCACCGTTGAGAAACTCACGCAGCTCTGAGAAGCCGCCTCACTGTGTCCCTCCACAGATAACACAATGAAAGTGGCTTGCAACGCCAGCTGCAGCAAGAACATGAACAGGTAAGAGCCCAGCACGCGATTGGCACGTCGGTTGCTGCAGTGTATCTCGGCCGAGACCCTGCTGACGGCGCAGTAGATGAGACAATAGAAGAGGAGGATGACGATGATGCAGAGGGCAAGTATGATGGACGGCGGCACGAACATCAAATTGCTCTGGTCCTCAGTGAAGGTGGTGAATTGCTTGATGCTGACGATGTCGCACAGGAGGACGCCCTTCTGTCTTGGGAGGGCGCTGAGGTTTCGCTTCAAGACCGTCCCACCGTGCACGCTGGTGGCCCCACTGATGAGCCAGATGAGACCGATGCAGCAGCAAACATTTCGGTAGCTCTAATCCTGAAATAGTAGATGCCGTGACAGATGTACACGTAGCGTTCGGCAATCAGCAGGGTGAGGGTCATCTCCGAGGCCAGGAACAGACAACGTAGGGCGGAGAACTCAACGACGCACAGGCTGAGAGCAATGTGGGACTGATTGGAGGTCATTGACAGGAAAACGAAAAATCCCACCAGGAGAGCCAAGCCGATGCTTATTGCCACCATTTGTCTCAACATGAGACAGTATTCACGGCCCACCTGACACAGGAGCTGCTTACACCACACACTCACAAACATGATAAATCCATTAGATGCAACTGATGCATAGATGCAGGTGAGAAAAAACAAGAAAAATACCAGAGAATACTCATTGGTAAAGAAATGGACAGAGCATCTGGAGTCGTCACTTACAGGCTGGTGACTGCGGTTGAGTGTAATAGTTGAGGCAGGCGTGGAGTACTTAGAGCCATCAAACATGCCAGTAGAGCTGTCCATGGCTGATGGAAAACTTAACAATGTCAGTGATTTGGCTCCACACTGGCTGATATAGTGGATGGTCACCATGGAAATCTCACTGGGTGGAGCTTAACAACCCTATCATAGTAGGTGTGACTAACATTTCAACCTATGAATTGTTCGGAGAGAAAATAATAATAATTATATTACAGTGATACCTCAGGAGACGAAATTAATTAGTTCCAGAGTAGCCTTCGTATAATGATTCTTTCATATTTTGAGTCAAGTTTTATATGTGAAATAGCTAATTCGTGCCAAGCCCTCAGAAAAAAACCCCACTTTAAATTTAATAATGATGGTAAAACTAGAATGATATATGGTCGAATAAACCTTTAATTTCCGTAAATATGGAAAACTCAACCTTTAACACCTGTAAATGAAGTGGGTATTAGCGCATCAAAACGGTATTCAGTGCGAGAGATGTCGACCAATAGCAGAGCAGGATCTAATGGCGGCGACTCGAATCTGAGGAGATAACCGATGGGAGAGCAGGATCTTGTGCCGCATTCGAGGATACTCGTAACTGGTAATTTTCGTGTGTGAGATTCTCGAGTCACGACTTCAAACCGTTCCAGGCACCACCGTCTGCTGTTGGTTCATCATTTCTGAGTACAAAAAATATACTGCGTGACGTCAAACGTGGAGGTTGGAATATTTGAGTATAATCAAGGTCAAAGTCGTGAGTTCACGGATTTGGTTATGGACTGCCAACTTTTGACTGGAAAAGTACGAGTTACGAGTGGCCTTGAATGCAGCATCATGGAGTATACAGTCGAACACAAGTGCAGCGGCGTTCTAATTCTAACATTTTTGCTGACTGTGATCTCGTTTCGTTTTGCATCGTCATTTATTTTTCGTATTATGAGTCGGAAAATTCTTCGATTACCGTTTCGTAAAATGATCTTTTTTGTAAGGTAGGGCTTTCTTATCTTGGGGTTCCACTGTACTACTCATCATAATAATCTCATGCGTAGTGTCGGTCATTCGTCTTGCAGAGGGAGAAAGTAAATTACGAGCATGATGGTGGTGAATGGACACAGGCGCCCATTTACAACTGGTCATCATTGTACTGTAATCATTTGATTGAGTTGGTGTATTTTTTTTTTATAGTTTTAACGGAGGAGTGCCTGTAAAGAGATAAATTAAAGGTTGGTGAGCAAACAGTTTATGACATTTCATTTCTTCTAATTTCCACATATATTCATTTAAACATTTTTTTTTAAAAAAGACAAAAGAACTCATGAAGGCATCACTTTAGTTACAGCGACCGAACTTTATTGGAATTAAATAAAGCCTTGAACATTTCACAGCTATAGGGCCTACATAGTAAGCAAAAACATACAAGTCTACTCGTTGCCTGTTTGTACAACTAAAACACAGGGGAGTCCCAGATGCCCCATCCTGTTGCCTTGGTGAGGAGGAAACACTGAAAGGATGACTGATGGCCTCTGCCAAAAATGACCACGGACCTCCAATTGAAGCCTCTCCCTGGATTAATTTTGTTCTCCTCTCCAAAAGTGGGTCCCTTAACCTCCTCTGAGCATGGAGAGGATTGCTTTTAAAGTCTTCATTTTAGGATACTGTACGTTTTTAGTGTGGAGTCTCTCCTGGGGCATGGCTTCTCTGCTTCTTCATATTTCACCTTGTTGCCAACTTTCGCTGATCCCAGCTTTAGGACAGGACAGCCTGGGAGTTCTTGATGCCGACTAGATTGTCAACGCTGATAGATCTCCTCATGGCGGATTTACTCATGTCTTTGTATTTGTCTTCACATAACCTAGAAATGGCCTTTGAAAAAAAAAGAAAAAAAAGAATTGTCAGTGACAATGCTGGTTCTACCTCTTTCAAACTGAGATATGCTGAATAAGGTTGTCTGTGTCCTGTGTTCGATGATGCTCACCTCCAGCTTTTGGGCACGCTTGTTGCTCAGCGGCTCCAGCGGGAAGCTGAGGTTGTTGTCATCAGCCAGAGAACGCAAATCGAAGTAGTACTTGGCATACACACTGGCCGGCACATTAATGTTGAACTGTAGCAGCTCCAGGAAGTGACGCTCCATCTCATTCCTTTAAAATGGGGAATAAATAAACATCGTCAGTCACTAATGAGAGGTTTCAGAGCTGATGACATTTGGAGAGGTGGGAGGGACTGTAGCCACTCACATGTCCTCCACTGTGATGTCTTTAAGTATCTGGCAGTAGTCAACGTTCCACACCGCCTGGTCATCCCATACCTTGGAGGCCAGCAAGATGGCCCCCAGGACAATGCGCTTCCAGTTGCAGGGGCATATGTCCATTTCGGCATAGGTCAGCAGCCTCTCCAGGTAGACCTAACAGCACAGAAACAGCTGATTGGTTATAGTGCCCACTTTTTGACTTTCTGTGATCCGGGCTTTAGTCAGATTTGGGTTCTACCAGAGTGACTATGGCACACTCGGCAGTCAGCTGTGCTGAGCTGAACAGGGTCCGGACGAACCGGTAGATCAGCTTGTGTTCGGGGTCAACCACGGAGTAATCATCAGGAACCTTCTCTCGCTAATGAAGGAAAGGAACCAAGGGTCAGTTGGAGACAGAGTACAAAGAAGAGGAAGAGGAAGACACAACTTACCGAGAGCGGATGCTTTTTCTCATCAAATATGTCCAGAGAGCGGTTTGAATCTCTGTCAGAAGGAAACGTGACATTGTCACTGTTAAACTTACATCTCAAGCATTTCACATAAAACTACCATTAAGGTAGTTTCTCAACAAGAGAACCGATTCACACATCTATCATTTCTCTAGATGATGTGAATGGTTGAAATCTGAGAGACTGCAGCAGTGAAAACTATTGCAAAACCACCCACTGCCAACAGGGGTCAATCAAACCTGACGTGGTCATTATGGACCACAAACGTGCTGCTTACCTGTTCTTAATGTGATAGTAAATCGCCAAGGCAACACTGCAAAGGAGAAAAAATTATGTTGACCACTGCACAGTTGTACTTCTACATGGGTCACATCCAAGAAATGCAAAACTATTTCAATGGTGCCATCACGGAACGTCATGATTGTCAAACTGTCTCACCATTTAATGGTGCTCTTGAGGTTGGGCTGGCTTACAGTGCTATCGTCAATAAATATTGTGGAACAAGAGCTGTATTTTTTTGTCAACAACCCAGGAGACATCTGTTAGGATAAAAAGCAAAAGTTTACGCAGGGAGGTAAGTGAAGAGAAATGTGTCCTTTTTCCTCCTACTTACATGATTTAGATAGTTGCTTTTCCTTTTCTCGCGTACTGCGTTGAGAGGAGAGAGATCATGAGAGATGACTCATGGACCCTTTGTAGGGTCAATTGCTTGAGAGAGACACATGTGTCTGGGTAGGACGGCAACCTCACCATCTGTCTGGGACTTGTTGAGGAAAAGAGTGCTGGCTCGGGGGTGATCTGATGGGTTCGCCTCCTGGGCCAGTTCTGCGTCAAAACCAAAGAATTATACGCTGGCAGAGACATCTTGTGATGCACCCCTTGGCCCTTTGCAGCATCCTGTTGTCACAGGATCTGTTCTTTTTCTTGACTCACCCCATCCCGGCAGGGACGCCACAGAATGGAGTGAGTAGGGCTGCTCTGTGCGACATACCCATACAGTACATTTATCCTATCTCTAAGGATGAGGAACCCCCCCCTGCCCAGATAGGTTTGGTCTCGTAAGATTTGCGCGTTTTGTGTGGGCAAAATATTTCTAATTTTCTTTATTACTATTGCGTTATCATTCTTCTATTTTCCTCACACTCCCAAATGTTTTCCTTACAGAACTAAAAGGTTAGTCTGCTCTGGGCCTTAAAAGAGCTTTGACACAGTGTGATATTGGGTGGTGAAAATGTCAGTTAATGTGATTTGTGTGTATTCGAGTAGTCCCTCTCTGCAAAAGCCAAGCATAAACTGTTTGAAATAAGAATGATTAATGCCAAAATACTCATCTGTAACCTTCCATAGGTCTGTCCCTATCTTTGGTTTTCCAAAACTGCTTGTTCAACCCACTGAAACACAGCAAACAAAGAGGTGCAATAATTCCCACCCACCATCAGGAAGTTCTCTGTCGCTGATGTGCTGCAGGTATGTCCCTGTGTCTTCGCTCAGGTCCTCAGTGGTGGTGATGGGACACTCCTCAAGCTCCACCTCCCTCCTGTGGACTTTGGGACTCTCTCCAGGAGAGATGCAGCAGGACACCGAGCCTCCCATCGCTGGCCTCCAAGAGCCCTACCGTTTCCCATACAACTTTAGACAGTTGCGAGCCTCAGTGCCTGACCTTGGACCTCTGCAACTTTCACAGAGGTCAGCTTGAAGTCTCTGAATAAAAATAAATACTTGAAGCTGGATAAAAGCACGCTTTTTGTGCTGCAATACCGATTCTGTGGAGCTCCAGCCCCGACCCAAACAGCTATAGCACCTTCTCTTTCACTTGTAGGGGTTGTGGTGGAAAGAGTTAAATCTAGCGAGTCCACTAGGATTTGATATGTCAACTGAGTATTTGCGGTATGTGCGGGACAGCTGACATATTCAGGGCGTGTGCGCTGCAAAGCACTGGCGCACTTAGACAAACATTACCAGCGCACAGAGCGCGCTTTGTTCGGAAGGGCAGCAAACAAAGGGCGGCTCCTCTTTACGAATTCAATGATAACATAACCAAGTTGCAAGCTTCTCGGTCCTCGTCCATGGCTAGCCGGCTAACGCTAGCTTCCGCGCCTATAATCCCCACTCGGCTTCATCAATCCATAGTCACTGCGGTCCGATGCTTCCGTCCGAAACACCGCTGCTTTAAATCACAGCCCTCATTCAAACCACCCGAGGAGAGACTCTCTACTGAAACACGGGGGTTACTAAAAGCGGTGGAGGGTGGGGATCAGAGGGGAAAATCCAATGTTAGCTTTCATTTCGTCGCAGTTGTTCCATAGACAGGTCCGTCCCGATTGTGTCCATTTCGCCGGAAAAAGTCCGGTGCTGAACTTCCGAACTAGCTTTTCAAAATAAAGCAATCGTGACTGAACCCGTCCATTTTATTGTTTGTGGAGTGTAGGCTATTGGGCATTTCATTGCGTTTGTGATTATCTGAATAAATACAATTGCTAGTATCAAGTAAGCTGAATGACAACAGTTTAACTGAAACTGTGTCCCAATGAAAATGTTGTGGGACCGCATATCAGTTTTCACTTCACTTTATTCATGTTGACAATCACCCAATGTCCCGCCTCAATCGAAATGTCTCTCCTCGCGATAGGGCGATATTTCAAAATGGTCTTCCACGATTGGTCAAATGCTTTTTGGCATGTTATCCAGGTTTAGGCGTGATCGTTTTGTGTTTTAGGGCGCACTGATAGTGTCAAGGAATGTGCGATGTGGAGGACACCGCTTATCTTAGCGACACCACGTCAAAAACAAACGTTGAAAATAAAGAGTCCACAGGAGCGTTCAGTTCCGCCTCGGCCCCTGTACTTGCTCGATCGCCAATGACGATTTGTAAAAACTATGAATGAGTAGCCGTTTTGTGTGTATAGTGCGACATGGCTCTTGTTCCGTACTCGGAAAACGCAGTGTCCCCGCTATCCAAGCTCCACACTTCATCTGCAGAGTTTACATTTGCTAATCACCATATCCGAATTTCCCAGGACTGGAGAACACACGGGGTAGCCGCAGTCGTCTGGGATGCTGTACGTATAGGGTGCAGTGATCCTGCAGATTAACTTCAAGATGTTTGCCGCGACGGGTGTATCGTTTGCTGTAACGTGTCCTAATGTGTTTGCACCTACATAGGCAGTTGTCCTGTGTATGTATCTGGAGATGGGGCGGGTGGAGCTTCAGGGTAAAGTGGCCGTAGAGCTCGGCGCTGGAACTGGGCTGGTGGGCATCGTGGCGGCGTTGCTAGGTGAGCGGACATCAAAATAACCCTGTTTGTTAACATGGTTTCAATGAAGAGGAGGTAAGGTCACTCATTCATTCATCGGTCATCGGCTGAGGAAGTAAGGGGTCCTTATAGACACTTTTAAGAAAAGCTTTCCTAAGACACTGACTAAATAAAAGATCAGCTGTCCCATCTAAACTAATTTATTTTATCATTACAGGTGCTAAAGTGACCATCACAGACAGAGAGCCAGCCCTGCACTTCCTCTCAGAAAACGTAAAGGCCAATCTGCCACCTGACTGTCTGGCATCTGCCTCTGTGTCCGAGTTGACTTGGGGTAAAGATCTTGACCGTTACCCAGCAGGAGGGTACGATCTGGTGCTGGGGGCTGACATAGTTTACCTGGAGGACACCTTTGAGCTGCTGCAGCAGACGATAGACCACTTGTGTTCGGACAGCACTGTGGTGCTTCTGGCCTCGAAGATTCGCTATGAACGGGATACGAGGTTCTTCAGCATGCTGAGGCAGCGGTTCTCTGTGGAGGAGGTCCACTTTGACAGGGAAAGAGACATCCATGTTTACAAAGCTCAAAGATTTGCAGCAGGTCAGAGGGATTTGTAAATACATTGTAAATACAAATAGTACCAGAAATACATTTATTAACAGCTGCCAAAAATGTAATATTTGGAGATAGCTCAAACATAATGTACTGTCTCATATAAGGAGGTGCTGACATTAAGAAATACATTGAGTACAAAATAAATGGGAAGCAAGTTCTTTTTTCCAGAAAAAAGCACACTATGACAATGACCATACATGTTACCTACAGAATACAATATGGCATTCCATTATCAAAGCAAGTATCTGGTTTGTTCACTGCATCGGCAGATGCTTGTGTGATGTGGTTGCAATCGGTTTGATGGCTGCTGTCAATTTCACACAAAAACAATATTTGAGAAATTCCCCTCAGAAAAACCTTGTGGAGAAGTCAGGATGTAGAAACTGGGCTGCATTAAAATGAAATGGTTGAGGCAATATTTTTTGTTGTTAACATTGTGATGCAATGCGGTTCTGAACTGTAGTGCTGGCAAGCACATGGTTCTAAGCAGTTGTGTAAACTGACTTATGTTGTCGTCCATTACTGAAGCCCTCACCCTTGTCGGAAAAATATTAAAACCTTTCTTTTCCATTTTTTCCTTTTTTTACATTAAGGCATTTTTAGCTTCGAGACAACAAAGATCTTTACCTGAAAAGGTAAAAAAAAAAAAAAAGCACAAGGCCGTCTCATCTCCAAATCAAGTCCCCAAACATGTGGCCAGTACGTTTGTGTCATTGCTTATCTAGGTGAATAATGGTGACCTCACATTACTGACATCTTTATCGTCTTCTGTCTCTGACGGAATCTTTTTACCTTTGAGCCTGCTGGGTTGAGAATTGATCAAAGATCTGCACTCACTGCCATGTGCATTTACAGTGATTATATTCTATTTTGCCTGTCTAGTGGGGCAGTTAAAAAGGAGAGGGAAAATTGATGCAAGACAAGAACTGTCTAGAAATGTGATGTCCAAATCAGCCACGGCCTTTTCTACAGGTTAATGTCTGTAAATGCTTTTTGAAAGCTACTCTGTGTGGAAACCATTTCACAGCCTGACTACCTAGGTAGCTCAACTGTGTTCCTATATCATAAAGGCATTGATTAAAAATAACTGAAAGGCATTTTGCAAGCCAGTAATATGCAATCAACGGAAATGCAGCATATATGATAAAAATATCCACGTCACCCACCTACAGTCCAAAGCATTAGTGAATAATGAGGGTTAAGGGGAAAGCAGCTACAGTTACAAACCTCGCACAAGCATGAGCTTTACACATGATCAAAAAGTGTCTCTGGGTGGGTAAAAGTGTAAAACGTTCAGTGCGTGGCCGCCATCAGCGATCGAGCAGTTCCCCTGCCTGCTGCTGGTGATGTCACCGAGTGATTCCGGGCGTTGGCAACGGGAGTGTTTCCCCATTGGTGCAGCACATGCCCGGTCACCACTCAATGCTGTCCCGTCACATTGTGGTGGGAGTGCCACCTGGGTGTGTCAACCCTCCTATGAGATGGAAAACCCATCCATGTCCATTCTCCAGTGCCTTGCCCATTCAAAGGGAACTGAGTAGAGCAGGACTAGGCTTCTGACTATTACGGGGTGAGGGCTTTCCTCCTGCTCCTGGTCAGACAGTTTCATGGGTTTTCAGACATTTTGTATAAGAAAACAAATGGGGTACAAAAGGGGATGAGGGGCATCCAGATGCTTGTCTCTGTACAAGGGGTGTCTCGGCAGGTGACTGGTGAGTATTCTACTCAGATTTGTGGCAGTACAAGTCTTTCAGGGCTTTCAGTTCCTCAATTAGGGTTTTGTTCTGGTTCTCCAGCACCGCTACTCTGTTTTCCAGACACTTGACGTACTCCTTCTTCTTTCTGCGACACTCACGGGCAGCCTCCCTGCGCGACACAGAACGAGGTGTGAGCACATGCCGACCTACCCCACCGTCTGCTGACTTACACAAATCTCGACGAGACATGTACCTGTTTTTCATCAGGCGCACTTCTCGTTTGCGCGTCACCTCCTCCGTGGCTCCTGCCACCGTGGTCAGCGCTGGAGAGGACGCCATGACGACCCCAGGAGTGATGGTGCTGGTAGGGGCGGTGCGAATTTGATAGGCCTGGACGTCTCCGGAGGCCGCTGGTTATCAAAGCAGGACAGCATGATGTTATTGACTAAAACAGTGGTCCTCAACCTTTATTTCGCCGCGACTGGAGACGGTTGGAGACCGTTGGAGTAAAGCACTGTTTCACATCAGCATATCCAATGCCTTCGCGCTCCCCACCTTGTACAACCACTTGGTTGCTTGGCACTAGAATCTGCTGCCCATCGCTGGTCTGTGCATATTGCAGGATGGTGGCGCCAGGCTGTGCTGTGGCGTTGGCCATCGTTAACGTCTGGAGACCCTGCACACCGTCTGTGCCGTTATTGGCTAGCTGTATGGCCCCGCCCTGCGTAATGGCAACTGCACAGAGAGCGAGCGTCAAATGATTTGAGATCACAACAGAAGAATTTGCAGACTTTGCTGTACATTTGGACGGTGATACTCACTGTACTGGCCACTGCTGGTCTGATAAATGGGAGTTGGCATGGTGACGGTGGTGATGGCAGGCGCAGAGTCGTCCTCAGACTTTTCTTCCTCGATGCGGGGGACCGCAGGAGCGTCTGATGACAAGTCGTTCAGGATCTTCCTGCAGAGACAATATGCCCAAAGAACCGTGGCAAAGTGGCCGATGTTTCATTACTTTCCACTTATGCCTTCCTTTAGCACCACTTAATGATAAGTGTTTTTTTTTGCAGATTGAATGACGGGGAAAGTGCATTTGATGACATATTTCACAGCAAGCCAGTCGCTCTGAAATACCATCTCTTAAGAGCATCCGATGGGGAAAATAACAAGATGCACCTGTTCTATAGCAGCAAGCCTTCAAAGTAAGTGAACACGTGAGAAAGCCCCATGGCATTACCACCGCACGGGGAATCCGAACATGCTCACAGAACATTGTATGGACGTGTGCATACCTGTATGAAGGTCGTCTGGACAAGATCTCTCTCCTCTTCTGAGAATCAGTCACACTGTCAACCGACTCCTGAGAGTCCTCGCTCTCAGCGACAGTCGATATCTATGAGCGAGCAAAGAAATCCCCAATTTCACTTCAAACCATATTTGCTGCAAGCAAACAATCGCAGAAGGAATATTTACTTGTTGTATTACGGCTTGTGCAGTCTCTTACCTGTACAGTTTGGACTTGTGGAGACTGAATGACAGAGGGCTGAGCAGCCTGGATTACACCATGAACTTGGACAGTCTGGCCATTGGGTAACTGCACAAGGGTGACTGTAGGACCACTGGATGACATCTGACTTGCTGCGATGGATGCCTAGAACCACAACACATACACAACGGCCTTTTTAACCAATACTGACATTCTCTCAGATTTGGGTATTCAAAGCAATCACATGGGTTGAGTTTCCGATGGAGAACAACAGTCTCAGAGCTTGAGATTCAGGAATTTTATTGGTCAAATGCTGATTGGGTGTGCAGTGAAATGAAAGGTGCTGCACACGTCATTTGTATTTTTCAACTGTGGCTCAAAGTCCAGAATTTCATAAACACATCCGATTCTTCTGAAGCGATTCAAAATATGGTGGCATTATTCATGCAAATGCAGTAAGTCTACAAAACAAATTGTGCAAGTTCTTGCTTTAGCATCCCACAGCAAAAGGCCCAGTTCTTCGTCTGTTTAATGGTTAAGTAATGCAAAACAGAATGCATTCAATTCAAATCGTCACCAGAAATCACATTACAATATTATCACAACAATTACAACCAGGTAGGGAATTTATACATTGCGACAGACTTATTAACCCACTACGTACCTGGGCCAAAGTAGCAATCTGCTGGGCTTCTGACTCAGAAACCGTTGTTTCTCCAGTCTGTTGTGTTTCTGTGCCAGCTTCCATGGTCATTTAGGTCTGCAAAAGCCAGGAAATTGATATATTCTTTCATCTGTACGATCATTTACGTTAATTCACTGCGTGCGTTCGGTGGGCATGTGCATATCAGAAAACTTTGTATGTTAACGGTTTCGCTCCAAAGTGTTGAACGTTGAGCCCGTTTTAGTGGCTGTAATTGAAACGTTCTGCTTGAAAATCATAGAGGGTGTGGCAACGCCCAGCAAGAGAGCATGTGGCTAACACAATAACAGCGGGAAACCGCGCGACACGTGAAAAGACATAAAACATCAAAAATCTCACACCTCAAGGCCAAACAATCGTGATTTGACGTATTTCGCACCAACATCATTTTTTTCTGGTCTTTGGAATGTGTGTAAAAAAAATTGTGACCCACTGCTGACAGAGACGTAGAAGCAGAAACAAGGCAGCATTTTACGAACAACAGCTCCAGATTACATAATTTCTCATCTGATATGAAACTGTATGATATTCCGGTAATCAAATGTGTCAAAAAGAGACGATCGGATGAATATTGTGTTGATTTACGCCTCGGGTTAGCGGGCTATTGCTAACTTCTTAGCTAGCCAAGGAGCTGCGCGTTTATTTGGACTCGTATTAGCATGGTAGCGGGCTAATGGAATTCATCTAAATTTAGCGTTCGGAAAATGTCTTGATAAACAGCAGCAATGTTTTTCTGCCTGATAACGCACGTGACGGGGTTTTAAGGCGTGCAACAGGGATTCAGTGATTGCAACACTTTAGTTGGTTAGCGAGCAGAAAGTGGAGGGAAATGTCTCCGAGCACCGCAAGCCCGTTTGTTTCCAACAACGTCATTTTCTCCTATCACGTTTTTTTTCAAACTTTAAGACAAACTTGACGCACAACCGCACACGGGCCGGTCGCCTCTGTATTCCCGTGCGGTTTACACATTGAAAAAAATGTCCAAACCCACTCCCCACATTAATACCTAAGTCTGGGTCATGTTGGGAGCCTGCGAGCCTTGCAGACTGACTCATTTTGTGAGCCACTGCAACCCCGCCGCCATGATCTCTTTGTTGGCTTCGTGTTGATTTTGGGCGCAAATAACCACTCCGGGTAGCCATCTATCTGTTTAGCAAACATCGGATGCGTATCCTCTTACCGACACAGACTCGCTTCGTCACTCCCGGGTCTACGGAGCTCCACTTTTATTCAGACCGACACGTAAGAGACCGCGTCAGGCTACACCTCCGTCGCGTCACCGAGAACAACAACACGGAGAGGAGGACTGGGGAGACGACGACAGAGAACATCAGCGAGCTCGGCATCACTCGGCTATTTCCGTCGAAGCCCGGAAGAGCACGAAGGGCTGCCGAGAGTCTCCCGAGGAGACACGAGGAGGCGGCGGGGACTGGGCCGAGCATGCGCACACGGAAGGGTTGGTGAGCGGAGAGTCGTCCTGTCGTGCTGTCCGAATAGGGTGAATTTCAAACAAGAAGTCATTCACAATGATTTTGTATGTATGTATGTATGTATGTATGTATGTATGTGTGTGTGTGTGTGTGTGTGTGTGTGTGTGTGTGTGTGTGTGTGTGTGCGTGTGCGCGCGTGCGTGCGTGCGTGCGTGCATATGTACTGTATGTATGTATGTATGTATGTATGTATGTATGTGTGTATGTATGTATGTATGTATGTATGTATGTATGCAATTTATTAATCCATCGATCTAGTGATCCAGGATATTTGAGCCCCAGCTCAAAGACACAGATACAGAAAAGGACTCAACAATATATTAGTATGTAAATTGTATTGTTTAGTATCTCTATCTATCTATCTATCTATCTATCTATCTATCTATCTATCTATCTATCTATCTATCTATCTATCTATCTATCTATCTATCTTGTGACCTCTCAATCCCTCTCTGTAGCGCTTCGAATCTTTTTCATATTTTGTCCTGCAGTTTGTAATTTCGCCCTCTCCAGAATAACATCATTTGCTCCTCCTCTGATTTGATTTCACCCGCATCAAAAACCGCGTTCATTGCACTATTTTATTTGAGGGAAATTAAGCGCAGATCAACGTCAACCTCTCCGAACATCCGCCAATTTTATCATATCATGCCAGCAGCTGTCCACATGATGGCAGCAGAGACTTAAATTTTGGGTTCATCCCGGCACCCTGCCGCGGCGTTGTGTCCTTCAGTGGAGTTTCCAGAAATGAAATACATCTGTTTACACGAAATACACACATTCCAAAGCGTGATGTTGGCTTTGCACCACAAATCCTCCACGATCCTAATGAGAACCCGGTGGGATGCAGCCCTGTATTAGTTATTATGTGTTATTTACAGCCCTCATGATTCACATTACATTTGCCTCTCCTTGGCAACACACATCAAGCTGTAAAACCTACTCATTAAGTCTGTCACATGGCGTGTGTGAGGACGAGTGCTGCAGAAGCAAAATGGGTTCTAAGCTGTGGCAGCTGGTCAAACTCCTGAGGGGAAAATGAGACTTCAGGCCAATTTATGACCATCATCTCTATGTGCGAGGTCATTCCAGAGGCCCCTCAATATCCTTGCACCCCCACCCCCTGCACCCACTCGCCCCACTTCCCTGTAACACACACACTTGAAACGTACCATCCTCGCCTATTGAGTGATTGACTGTTGCGGCGGTGGAAACATATCTAATTACGGTGTTGTGTCCTTAAGACGAGGAAACGCGCTGCAGTTACATCGAATTCTCTGAACAAGCAGTTACACAAGCGGCTACTGTGTCAGCTGCTAAATGTCAAAATAATAGGCTCGACCTGTGCGCGGCGTCTCTTCCTGTGACTGTGCAAATTGCTTGATTGAACATTGATTTTTTTTCCCTCCTCCCCCACACTGATGATTATCGCGATAGAATCGTCAAATCCAGCCATTGTTAGCCAGCCTGCCAATATGGGGGAGGGCTTGTTGGGCAGTGGAGAATGTTTAATTGTGGAGGATTTTTATTTCTGCAAGTCCAAAGCAAATCAATCTATGTAATTCAGCATTTCTGCGCTCTGTTGCCTGCTAGGTGCATTAAGAATTATTCACATCTGTCTCATAATGGGACTTGAATGTTGAGTTATCTCACACACACCATATAGATCGGGGGTGGGCAAACATCTCAGCTTAGGGGCAACACTGACTTTTAAAATTTGACAGACGGGCCACGCCAGAGAAAGGTGCAGACATATCAGACAGAAACAGAAAAAAAGCCTTCCGGTGTTACATTCTTTACCTTTTCATGGGAACAGTGTTGTTGTTGACCCGCCGTTGCCAGTGCATCAAAGTCTGGAATTTTGTTGTTGTGGTTATTGTTGTTTAATTTGAATGCAAATAATGTGTATTCGGTACCAATCTACGGGGGGCTGGATCAAGAGGGGCTTGATGGGGCCCACGGGCCATAGTTTGCCCACCATTAACTTGGATCAGCTGTTCCACACTGATGCCGTACAGTGTTTCATATGATGAAGACACCCGATTGGCTGATCCGAGGGGATTATCATGGTAGAGTCCAGAATTTCTTGACGCGTGTCTCAGTACTGTGTCCTCCCGTGTTGTGTTTTTAGCGCACCGAGTATAAAGTACAAACAAGGAGGAGGGCAAAAAGTCTACCAACGTCCATCCCTAGACAAGCTTCCAGCACCCCTCCTCTTGTCTCTATCCTCCTTTTAATCACACAGCCGCTCCTGAATTACCCCCGCATTCACGTCACAGCCCCCCCCTGGCTGCCTGGCAACACAATGCACAAACATATTATTAACACGCTGAATCCAATTCCGTCAACACTGCTGTCGAATTGTAAATGCAGGTTTCAATCAAACCAGAGTGGAAATATCATACCTGCCACTCACAGCCGAGCATTGTGGGAGATATCAGCACGTGTGGACTGTCCAGCCAGGCTGCATGAGAATAGCAGAGGGCTGCACGCGGCGCATTTGAATAACACTGACCTTATGCTTTTCATTGTAGGCTGAATTACCTGAATTGCATATGAACCAGTGCACCTGGCTCAGGGTTGCCATGGATACCGAGCCCCCACACTCTCCCTCTATATCGCGGCGCCGCTACGTGAGCTTTTCCCAAAACGTGCAGACGGGAGTTTTAGAGATACCGAGGAATTGAGCTCCCAGGCAGGAAAAGTTATCTAACGGGCAGATTGTGCTGACCAGACCTGCGCCTAATCTGGGCCGCGGGGCTGCAGGGACGGCGTACATGAGGCCGTCTCGATCAATCTGTCAAGGTGTCAGCTCCTCCCTAAACCTGCTCATCCCCCTTCACCCCACCCCCTCTTTCGCTCTCATTCCCTCCTTTCCTCCAAGCTATCCATTCCCCACAGCCCTGCTTTTTTCGCTCCGAATTTCTCTCATCCCCTGCCTCGTTCACGTGGCCATCTCTCCGACACTTTCTACTGTCCACTTGAACGCAGATTTTCATCTAAATTTTCTATAGCATGGAGCTGTTGCTGCGTTTTTGACGCTTGAACGAACAATCCTGAACCAGGAATAGATCCAAACCCAAAAGCCAGATCCAGCCAAGAAAAGTGTTTTTGCGCTGTTAGCCTCAATCTTAATCTTCTAACCAAATCTGACTCTACATCCATACAGTATTTGTGTTGGTCTGTGTGAGTGGCTGGTGGCAGCTCAGAATTTGAATGGTCAGATTCAATCTGCTTTGTCAGACCAGCGCATCCAAAAATCTAAATCCACAGTCAGGGCGATGGGTGCTGTCAGGTGGTGGTTGCATGTTGTTGTCCTGGACCCCCTGCAAATTTTAGATCAACCCTGAGGACCCCTCCACCCACTGCCCAATCTGGGGTGTGGGGGTGCAATTTGATAGACACAGCAGCATTTTGGCATTTACTCACTGTTTTAGGCAAAAACTAGCTTTCAACAGCAACTTCCAGAAAAAAAAAAAAAAAATCATACTCATGCTGAATGAACCACTTTTCATGGACCCCTTCCAATTACACTGCGGACCACTGGGGGTCCGCAGACCCCCTGTTGATAATCACCGTTGTAAACAATAAGCTATTGACTAAGACCAATGCAAAAACACCCCACACACCCCCACACACACACACACAAAAATTACAAAGTGCATCGACGGTGATGCTTGATACTAGGATTGTTTGTTTTTATCCACCATTTTAGTGGTTGCACGCTAACGGAAACAGAATATGCCAAGCTTTACGCAACCAAATGCTTGGAAATGGTTTCCAAGGTACGGCTCTTATTTAATTAGAAATTCTACGAAGAGCAATAGCGCTCATTAAGTGAGTCACCACCAGCACAGCTCCTCACAGATAGAGAGCTGAAGGAGCGCGCTGGCTACCAAGTATAAATTCCTCCTGCACGGCCTTGGAGAGGACTGCCAGCCTGTATCAAACAGGTACGCTTTTTTTCCTTTTCTGTTTCCATCACATGACGCCAATGGGCTGATGACTCATGCGCTGGGCCATAGGCTGTATCGCGTGCGTGCGTGTGTTACTTTGAAACGTTTGTGCCCAGAGAACAGAGATAAAACCAGCATCAGACTAAAATTTAATTATGAAAGTGTTTCTCCCTCTCTTATCAGTGATGTTTACATTGTTAGACCCTCGGTTGCCTTTTCTCTAAAGCAGCAAACAAACGTAGAAATGGGAGAATGAGTGCTCCAATGTGTGTGTGTGCGCGTGTGTTTGCGTGTGTGCGTGTGTGTGTCTGGGTGTGTTTGCGTGCACTTGCCGCAGTGCTCCTTCCTGTCGTAACATGTCATTCAGGACACGATTACTCCCCAACAGAGGCAGACACTGCAGCTCAGTGACACAGAGCGTAAGGTCATCTGTCAAACGGAGGAAGTGTGTGTGCGTGTGTGTGTGTGCGTGTGTGGCGGAGGGAATGTGTGTATGAATGCCTGTCCCCCTTCGTCGTAGCTTAGTATGTATGTTGTATCTTCATGAGGCTTAATGAAAGTGTAGAACTTCGTGTTTGCTATTAATGAATGCATGAATATAAAACACTCTGTCACACATGCGCACACACGTACACACACACAAGCACACTCACACATGCACACGCACGTACACACACGCACATGCACACATGCACACGTGTATGTTTTATGTACAGGAGCTACATTCAAAAGTCTTTGTAGCCTGATATGAATATGCACACGCATATTCATAAGGCATCACAGCCTTAAAAATATGTCTCTGTGTATGTGTATGTGTATGTGCTGTATATGTGTGTGTGTGTTTGTGTCTGTGTCTGTGTTTCTGTGTGTGTGGGGGAGGTGTTTGTGGGTGATTTGTGTGGGCCGGTATCAAACAGGTACATGAAATTACTTGTTTTGTCCAGAAAATTACAAAGTGCTATTTTAGGAATGAAAGAAGAGGAATTGTTACAATCTGCCCATTGTTGACTGATTTAAAATCAATGGATCAATGGATCAATAATATACTCAACCTACCTACATACGTAATCCAGTCATGTTCACCTGAAAGATAAATAAAATTTATATGTGTGTGTGTGTGCGTGTCTGTGTGTGTGTGTGTGTGTGTGTGTGCGTGTGTGCGTGTATGGGGGTCATAAAGACCCAGGGAAGCTGTCAATCACGCGGGCAGGTCCTCGCTCCCGCACAAAGCAGCGACTCTCATCTCTCGCCTCCGTTTGCTACAGAGTTCAGAGGTTGCCATGGCTACACGCATCCCAATGGGAATGCAATATGATTTTGCCCCAGAGCCTTCGGGCCAAGTGGGCTTAGCGAGCAGGGAGAAGGAGGAAGGGCGCCTCGCACTGACCTTTGACCCCGTCAAGGTCCCCCGAGAGTGAGAGAGAAGATGCAGGGACAGCGCGCAGGCGTAAATTTGACTGATCCATGTGACAAGGAGGCGGAGCTCGGCGGCTCCGGCACGAGGCGCGAGGCGCCTTC
>OMPJ01043919.1:0-24271 GCA_900312935.1 Carapus acus
ATTTGTGTTTGTCGCCTTGGACGTTGAGAGCAGCTTCGTTTTGAGATTGCAGAGTAAGCATCTGAACACATATTTTTTCTCTAATGATTCAGTTAAAGTCATAAACTTATCAAGGTAGGGCCATGGCGACTCCGCCGACACAGAACTCTCTCCCGCCTCCTCTGTTTTCCTCCTCATTTGCGCACTCGTTCCCATCAGCAGCAGGACAGGTATGTGACGTGACACGGAATCGCGTCTGTTGGCTACACGCGCATGTGCAGGTCTGTGCTCCCGTCTGTTTAAATAAAGCAAAAAAAAAAAAAAAAAGCAGTAAAAGATCCGCTGCGTTTGAGGTTTAGAAATACCTGAGAAAACATAGCTTCTGCGGACGCTACCGCGCTATTTGATCAGTAAAATAGTTTCACTACTTAAAAGCTATTTGATTTAGAAAACAGCGACGTTACGACCACGCTACTGAGAAATGTAGTTAAACTAGTAACGTCGCTACTTGTAACGCCGCTACTGCCCAACACTGCATACCCTGGCATGGTTTCCCCAGGAGCATTAGGTCTGCCAACGCATCTCACTTCAAAAACAAAGAAAGGAAGTAGGAAAGGTTAAGACACACATTTGGCACAGTATACCATCGCACAAGGGAAAGTAGAGAGAATGAAATAGAATTTGAAATCCAAAGTTGCTAAGATATGTGTAGATTCAGGAAGGGACTGGATGTCCGCATTGCCATTGGACTTGATGGCCATCAGGAGCTCGATTAACGCTCCTTACGATCTGCAGATATGAAGGCAGGTCCTGAGACCGGGAACTAGACTGTGGTTGGATAAAGACTAAAGGTAAAATGACGCACAAACTGCTCTATGATCAATTGTTGGCGTTGGTGTCATCTTTCTCCAAGCAGGTGACAAGTGGCACTGCAGGATCGGGAGAAGTGAGATGGCCACTGACAGCTGACTGGGTCTGGCTGAAGGCGATCAAAAGGAAGTGGTCGGGGCCAAGGTGGACTGGGCCCTACCAAGTGACAGAGCTAACCTCACATGCCACTTGACAAAAGGGCAGAGATGGTTTCACTGGAGTATGTGCTCCGGGACGCACTTTGCAAGAAACAGCGGCAGGAGTGAGGAGTCCTGGGAAAGAGTGTGAAAACAGTAAGTAAGTGTTACAAACTTGCTCATAAGTGTTACTGGACGAGCTGTAGGGGACGGTATAGATTGTGTGAAAAACAAATGCAATAAAGAATGGAAATGAAGGTTTTAATGTTGCTATGGTTGTTGGGACTGCCCGGTCTGTCCAAAGGGAGTGTCCATTGAGACCAGGAGGGGACGCCACAGGTTCAAAAGGGGTACTCCGGAGTTGCGTGCACAATATTTTGACACCGCTGTCTACGAGGCACAGCATCAGGCACAGGAAGAAGACGGAGACTGAATAGTCCACATAGATTTGTGTGATGTCTGGGAATGTACGGACAAGACAAAAAACTGGGGGGAATACTGTCGTATTATCTACAAATAGTAGTCCCGAGAGACGACAAGGCGCTCCCCCTACAGCAGTGGGTTGCAGTAATGGTAAGATCCTCTGACTGGCTCAGCAACAATCTGGATAGCACCCTACCCGTCAAGTACTGTTTATAGGAGGGGGTCTTAATGATCTGGCACGATACTACCCGGTTAGGAATGACATCAGAGAGATTGGATGGGAGGAAGAAGTCAGAATTGTATTCGGACATTCAGAATCTTTGCGAGTGTTATGGGACAGTTTAAACTGGGCAGGTTCAGGGGATGGGTGTGGGTACTATATCATGTTACAGGAGGTCCTGCGACAGAGCAGCGTCCTTGCTGATGATCCCGACCAAACCACGGATGACTACCACAGCAACCGCTACTACTGCCCAGAATTAACACAACTGGTGTGTCTGAGTGACTGCAGCATGAAACGTGTTGGAATATGGGGTAAAAGTTGCAACTTAGTATATTTCAATACGGCTGACATTGGCATGCCTGCTGCCTGTCTCCCAGTGTGTTAAAATGCTGCTTTTGCCTTTTCCTGAGCAGAAATAAGGAGAATGATGAAAGGTGCTGCTACACAAAACCAAGTGCTTTTAATTGCCAGCACACTAGTTGCAGCCTTTCTTAACGTTTTTCAGTCAGTTTTTCACAAGTTCTTGCAAACGCTCTTCGAGAGGAGTTTTAATGCTGAATCAACACAATTGGTGCGTTTTAGTTCCAGCAGCATAAAACTCGATGGATCTATGGAATAAAAGCAACAAAAGATGGAGACCACACACGTCTTTAAACTGGAAAACATACTTTATTGAATTAAGCTAAAATAACTATGTATGTCAGTCAACAGGAGATGTCAACAGGAGAGAGAGAGACTGAATGCTCAGAGCTATATTTATAAAGGAGCATTCCCTCCAATCCAAGTGCTGCTCATCCCTTATGATGAGCCACCTCCCAAACAACCGATTGAAGGCAATGAGGCCGTCACATCCGCCTCCACAAGAGCCATGTCCCACCTACCCACCCTACAATGAAATATTAAACTCCAAAACCATTGAAGTTGGCACGTTATGTGAATCGTAGATAAAAACGGAGTACAAACATTTACAAATCCTTTTCAACTTATATTCAGTTGAATACACTGCAAAGACAAGATGTTTAATGTTCAAACTGAGAAACTTTATTTTTTTATTTTTTTGCAAATAATCATTAACTTAGAATCTAAAGGCAGCAACGCATTGCAAAAAAGTTGGCACAGGGGCCTTTTTACCACTGTGTTACATTGCCTTTCCTTTTAACGACACTCAGTAAACGTTTGGGAACTGAGGAGACCAATTTTTGAAGCTTTTCAGGTGGAACTCTTTCCATTCTTGCTTGATGTACAGCTTAAGTTGTTCAACAGTCGGGGGTCTACGTTGTCGTATTTTACGCTTCATAATGCGCCACACATTTTCAATAGGAGACAGGTCTGGCAGGCCAGTCTAGTACCATGTTCTTTTATTACGGAGCCATGCTGTTGTAACACATGCAGAATGTGGCTTGGCATTGTCTTGCTGAAATAAGCAGGGGCGTCCATGAAAAAGACGTTGCTTGGATGGCAACATTTGTTGCTCCAAAACCTGTATGTACCTCTCAGCATTAATGGTGCCTTCACACGTTTTTTTTCCTCTTTGGTTCAGAGGACACGGCCTCCACAGTTTCCAAAAACAATTTGAAATATGGACTCGACAGACCACAGAACACTTTTCCACTTTGCATCAGTCCATCTTGGATGAACTCAGGCCCAGCGAAGCCGGTGGTGTTTCTGAGTACTGTTGATAAATGGCTTTCGCTTTGCATGTAGAGTTTTAACTTGCACTTGCAGATGTAGGGACGAACTGTAGTTACTGACATTGATTTTCTGAAGTGTTCCTGAGCCCATGTGGTGATGTCCTGTACACACTGATGTCGGTTTTTGATGCAGTACCGCCTGAGGGATCAAAGGTCATGGGCATTCAATGTTGGTTTTTGGCCTTGTTGCTTACATGCAGTGATTTCTCCAGATTCTCTGAACCTTTTGACGATATTACGGACGGTAGATGATGAAATCCCTAAATTTCTTACAATAGCTTGTTGAGGATGTTGTTGTTAAACTGTCCGACAATCAGATCACGCATTTATTCACTAAGTGATGACCCTCACCCTATCCTTGTTTGTGAATGACTGCACATTTCAGGGAAGCTGCTTTTATACCCAATCATGGCACCCACCTGTTGCCAATTTGCCCGTTCACCTGTGGGATGTTCCAAATACGTGTTTGATGAGCATTCCTCAACTTTCTCAGTCTTTTTTGCCACTTGTGCCAGCTTTTTTGAAACATGTTGCAGGCATCAAATTCCAAATGAGCTAATATTTGCAAAAAATTACAAAGTTTACCTGTTCGAACATTAGGTAACTTGTCTTTGCAGTGTATTCAATTGAATATAGGTTGAAAAGGATTTGCAAATCATTGTATTCTGTTTTTATTTACGATTTACACAACGTGCCTACTTCACTGGTTTTGGGTTTTGTATTAAACTTCAGTTTCCAAACACCTATCATATCTGTTATTTACCAACAACCAATAGAAATTGTCCATCAGCTCCCAATATGTCTCCCACCCCCAATTTTCATGACCCCACAACCTTGAACCCGAAGGAAGCACATTTAAGAGTACATAAAAATCGGGGAGTAAGGCATACAAAAAGACAACTTCCTTTCTTGTATGCTGATCCTAAATCAAAGGGGCACGTGACCACATTCACATTCAATCTGCAACCACATTTTCTTTGCCTTTAATATAATGCAACTCCAAATGATAAGGCTGCAGAAATAAGGCCTATTGCATCAATCCTTGATTTGGGTTCTGGAGCGAATGCAAAAAGGTCATGGGTCATGGTCTGTATAAACATCCAGGGAAGAAACTGAGCCAACATAAACATCAAAATGTTGAAGGGCCAAAGTAAGAGCCAGTGCCTCTTTTTCTATCACAGAATAATCCTTCTGATACCCTTTAAACGTCTTCGAGATGTAACGGTTGGGCTTTTCCTCACCACTTTCATCTGTTTGTAACAAAACTGCCCCAGTTCCAACATCACTTGCATCAACTTGCAACTGGAGAGGCTAGTCCAGTTAAGAAGCTGCGAGCACAGGAGCAGACAACAGACACTTCACTTGGTGAAATGCCTGCTGACAAAGGGGAGACCGAGCATAACATCAGTTTTCAACTCAGTCAATGGGGCCACAACAATTGGCACAAAACCCATGAAAATAACCTGTCATCCACAAGAAACACAACAACTCCTATTAAGTGGATGGAACAGGAAATGCTTGTATTGCCAAGACGTTCGTGTGAATGGGACGAACTTGTCCCACAACTAAATAGGTTACTGTTGCCTATGCAAATGTACATTTTGCCAGACTGATCGTCAAGTGACCCCAGAGCAGACTGTCAAATAGAGCCTTTACTCTATTAAGATGTTCTTCCCAAGTCTCACTATAGACCACCACATCATCTAAGTAGACTGCATAACCCTCCAGTCCACACAGAACTCTGGTCATTAACCTCTGAAATGTGTCTGGAGCATTTCGTAGTCCAAATGGCATGACAGTATAAGAGTACAGACCTGCTGGTGTTACAAAAGCACACATTTCTCTGGCTCTTTTAGAGAGTGGAACCTACCAATAACCTTTGAGAAGGTCAAACGTACTAACATATTTGGCCATGCCCACCTGATCAACACAGTTTTCCATCCGGGGAAGAGGGAAGGAATCAGGTTTTGTTAGGGCATCAACCATCCTATAATCAGTGTGGGCCTATAGGTACAATTAGGCTTGCTAACCAGAAGACAAGCGTATGCCCAGCTAGATGACGAATGTTTGGCAATGCCATTATCCAACATGTATGACACTTCTGAGTCCAAGATCTTTCGCTCTCCCGGAGAAATCTGATAGAGCCGCTGAGTGATAGGCCAAGCATCACTCACATCAACATCATGCTCAATCAAATGAGTGCGAGTAGGAATATCAGAGAACAGACTGGGGTAACTTCAAATAAGCTCTACCAGCTTTCTACATTTACTTTCCTCCAAATGACCAAGTACTGCATCCAACTTTGCAAGAGTTTCTGAATTTTTAAGTCCAGGTTGCAAAACCCCATCACCTGCTAACTCCCCCTCCTCAAGCACTGACATCCTATCATTTACCATAAGAGCTTGACAACTCTGGGCATCCTCACCTGAAAGAGCCTGCACACGATAAGGTTTGAGCAGATTAAAATGGCATATTTTAAATGATTTTCTTTCATTTGGCATTTCAGTCAGGTAATTTTGCTCTGAAACCTCATGGACTACATTACATGGACCAAAAAATTTAGCCTGAAAAGGTGACTCCAATGGCAGAAGAACAAGAACCTGGTCACCTGGGCTGAATTGTCGTTACTCTACCTTGTGGGCAAACAGTCTTTTCATCTTTCTCTGAGAAACCTATACCTTCTTTTCAGATACAGTAGTTCCCTAGCCTCATATAGCCTCTGCCTAAACCCATTAACATAGGTAATCTAATTCTGTGAGGGATCAGTCAACCTCCACCGATCATGCACCACAGACAAGGGACCACGGACAGTAGGGGCAAAAACAAGCTCATTGGGACTAAATCTTGCACTTTCTTGAACAAACTCCCTCGCTGCCAGCAAGAGCCATGGCAAACCCTCCTCCCAATCTGCTCTTAACTGTGTGCAGTAAGCGCGCAGCAAAGATTTCAAATGTTGGTGAAAGCGCTCAAGTGCACCTTGGCTCTGGGGGTGGTATGCTGAAGCCCTGTTGTGCTTTATGTGACGTTGTTAAAGGATTTGCGCAAACAGCCGAGATGTAAAGTTTGACCCTGGATCAATCTGTATTATTTTGGGAATGCCAAACACAGAAACTGACTCATGGCCTGAACAAGAGACTTTGCAGAGATGGAACGTATAGGATAAGCAGCTGGATACCTAATTGACAGGCAAATTTCAGTTAGCAAGGAAGAATAACCTCACTTAGACCCGAGAAGAGGACCTGCATAGTTAATAATCAGGTGCTCAAAAGACTGACGCATTGCATGGATACGATACAATGGAGCAGGTTTTATCATTTGGTTAGGCTTACCAGATTGTACCTATAGGCCCTGCACTGATTATAAGAAGGTTAATGCTTTAACAAAACCTGATTCCCTCCCTCTTCCTGGGATGGAAGATTGTGTTGGCCAAATATGTTGGTGAGTTTGACCCTCTTAAGAGTTATTGGCAGGTTTGACTCTTCACAAGAGCCAGAGAATGTGTGCTTTTGTAACACTATCTGGTCTGTACTGGTATACAGTCATGCCACGTGGACTGCATAATGCTCCAGCCAATCAATGGCCATGAGGCCGTCACACAATGCAGCTTACATTGGCATGCCTGCTGCCTGTCTTTCAGTGTGTTAAATTGCTGCTTTTGCCTTTTCTTGAGCATAAATAAGGAGAATGATGAAAGGTGCTGAAAATCGCTCTGCATGCCCTGAAAATGATTCTATACACAAGCATGGTTAGTGCAAATGCTTTTGCATCCATTGTGCTACAAACTGAAGTGGTGCACAGTCACTTTTACATTGCAGATTTTGTAATGCTTGTCTGTTTGTTTGTTTGTTTGTTTACAATTCTTGGTCATTGTTGATTCTTCCAGTGTATTATTGCATTCATGTGTAGCTGCTAAACAGATAACAGTGATGTTTGAAACACTGTAAACAATGACAACAAAGGATTCTGTTCTATTGTATTCAATTCTATTGTATTCTATTCTATTCTGCGTATGTATGTATGTATGTATGTATGTATGTATGTATGTATGTATGTATGTATGTATGTATGTATGTATGTATTTCAATATTCATACTTTTTTTGTGAGTTTGTGTATGTTGGACTTTGTCATTAGGAAAGTAGCTCTCAAGCTGAAAATTCTTCTTCTGCGTCACCTGAGGTCACCATAATTCCTTCCACCATACGGCTGAGCTGGAGGACAGACACACCCAATTTTCCCACAGTGGCCAGCATGTGTAAACCTGTTGTGTTTATTGCAAAATGAAAACCACAGTGATCTCAAACTACTACAGAGGATAAAACCAGACTGCACAATACACACATATACTCACATGCATATCAATGAACACCCTATCACAATCTGAACTGCATTATCTGCTGTTCCCTAAAATATCTTAACTCTAACTCTAACCCCAACCCTAACCAAGGGGTGTAAAACTTGCGGCACACAGGCTGCCTGCTGTGTCTGTTGGTGTCTGTGTCTGCTGTTTTCCTGCTGCTGTCATACTGTTGTTGTTGTCCCTGCAAGCTCTCCAAGTTCCTCTCCTTTTCTCTGTGGACCGTCACTGTTTGCCATTTCACACATCCATCGTCTGCCACATATCCAATCTACCCCATGTGTAGCATCATCGGTGTCATGTCATTTAACTTCATTCTCATTTGTATCAAAATATCTGCAAAATAATTCACAACCTCTTTACACGAATAAGCACTGCCATGTAATCTTAAAAACATACAAGCTGGCCAAGAACAAGCAGCAATGCACATTCTTTGGGTACATTCCAGCATTTCTGCTATATAAAAAAGTATTTACTCCCACAGAAATGTATACATGCAAACACAATGTTACATATAATGTACTCTATCACATAAAATGAAAATGAGAGACAAGTGATCACATGTGAAGCCATGTGAAATACAAGAATCCCGCACTTATTCGGAAATGGCTGCAGTTCTCTATTTGGCCAGTGGATAGATTAGTGTGCCCACACCTGTCACCACATTGGTTAACTGAAGTCGCACGCGTGATGTCATCACTGCGCAATAATGATGGGATGTTCGGCTCTTTTCAAAGAGCCAGATCTTGTGGCACGGCTCTCACAGAAGAGCTAACTGTTTTTAAGAGAAGTGTTGTAATGGCACAATCTTCAGTGTTTTATGTTACAAAAGCAGGCATTGTTACTTTTGTTTATTTTATTTTATAATCAAACTTTTAATCCCTCTGTCAGTTGTCAGGCAAACTGATGTATGACTGACAGCGAACTGATGCAGCTTTTTTCACTCTGTCTTTCCAGAACACACCATCTGTGGTCATACAGTTGTGTTTTTTTTTGTGTTTTTTTTGGATCACCTCTTTGAGACAGTTTTTCTCCCCTGTGTAAGGTGTATGTGGGATTTAACAAAATTTTGAAAACCTTAGTCCTCCACACTGGAAAATGGCTGAAAATCATTTTAACCAACTCCTCGTCAATTGTGTGCTCCTTGGCTGGAGTCACCTGTTTCTGTGCAAACTGGCTTATTTTTCTTTGAGTTGCAGTAGTTACACTACTGTCTTGGGACCAGACACACCAGGACAAGTAGATAACGACCCAGGTGGCCCTCTCTACTCCAACTGCACTGTGGGATAGGTGGTTCTTGGGTGTCTGTGCAGGTTTGTGGTGGAACCTGCTCGCTCTGTTAATTTCTTTTTTCACAGAGCAAGCGCTCTGCTCTGCAGCTTCCATTATCTTTGAAATGCAGCCATATGTCAATATTTATCCTGTTTAGCACTAAAAGCAAAAGAGCGCCCCCTGTCTGTAACAATATGATCTGACTGTAAACATGTACTGCACATGTTTCAAACTCAAGGTCCGGGGGCCAATTGTGGCTCATGGCATCATTTTGTATGGCCGGCGAGCCCGTTCAATGACTGCTTTAATGTGCCATAGGTGTCGTTTTAAGGCCCAGATGCAGCCCTCCGCGCCATTGTACGGGCCACAAAATGCTTGACTTAACATCTGGCCTCTTGAGGGCCACCACAATGCCGATGTGGCCCTTGGTGAAAATGAGTTTTTCACCCGTCATTGTAAGGGCTTGTAACAAGTGGTGCACATAAAACGAGCAGTAGGTGTGGAAAGCAGGTGGCTGTGGGCCGTAGCAGGACCGTTCTTCACCATGCTGTCAATCGAAACTTAGTTCGGCTTTGAGCTGAGCCACTGAGCAGTGTAAACAAAGTTGGAGCTGGCTCTCACTTGACGGGAGTTAGCTTTTCTGATTCATTGTAATGCATCGGCTCTCAGAGCTGATGCTTGTTAGCATGACACATCACTACCATGTACTAACAATTACTTGAAAGAAATAATGTATCATCTAATGCAGTGATTCCCAACCAGTGTGCCAGTATGAGAAGTCATTAGGAGTGCTGCAACAAAACCGTTGACAAGTCACGGCCGAGCGAAAATATTGTAGATCGCAACCCCCTCCCCTGTCGACAACTCACTACCGAGCGAAAATATTGCCAATCGCAACCCCCCCTCGACTACTCACTGATGTGCCATGGGACTATTTACTAGGTCAAAATAAGCCGTGGCTGAAAAAAGGTTGGGAAACACTGAGCTAATGTATTAAGTGACATACTAATAAACACTAATGATTTTAGAGCACAAAGATATTTGGTCTTCAAGCCTCTCATCATCAAACCAGTCATTTCATCATCAATTTAATTCATTACTCAGATTAAATACCTAAATCAACCATTCTTAAACATAGACTGTCATCAACAAATCAGCATTCATTCGTTTCATCTCTACCAGCAGGGTCGTTAAGATCAGACCCCAGCTGAACTTTGTTCCTTCTAAAGTCTCGGCGGCAGCCACAATGAAGTGCACACTGAAGTGTTTGAATCTGTGTACCATTCCTTCTTTCATTTTTCATTTTTGAATCAAAAACGAAAAAAGGAAAAACCATTCCGTTTTTGGTTTTTCTGTTTTGGAATTAAATACGAGAAAATGAAAACCATTTCCATTTTTTGTTGATTTGTTTTGGAATCAAAACGAAAAAACCAAAAGTCGAAAAAATGCCATTTTTTTCATTTTTCATCTTCCGGCTCCGATCGAAAACCCGAAATGGGGAAATGGGGAAAAACAGCACTCAGGGACTGAATTAGATTTTATTATTCAGTTAGTCCAGTTTACATGACCCATACGTTTGGTAATGAGTGATACTTTAGCCACCATCTATCGATCATGGTGGCGCTGGAACTACATGCTACTTTTATAAAGGTGCCATTCGACAGGGGTTTGACACATGCCGAAATATCCCACAAGTTAGAGTGGTGGCGGAACTGAATGCTCCTGGCTGCTGTGATCAATCCTGGTGGCTAGCAAGCATGAATGCTAGTAAGCTATTGCTCATCACCAATCTTCTGGGTCACGTAAACCCAACCAATGAAATAATAAAATCTAATTCAGTCACTGAGTCCTGTTTTTCCATTTCGTGTTTTCGATCCGAACTGAAAAATTAAAAAAAACAAGCAGATTTTTGATTTTTTGTTTTCTCATTTTTGATCCAAAACAGAAAAACCAAAAATGGAATGTTTTTTCCTTAATCCACTTACTTACTGTAATTGTTGCCAGCTCCTTGTTAAATCCAAATTTAATCCATGTACCATTCGTTCTTTCCATTTTCGTTTTGAATCAAAAACAAAAATAGAAAGATGAATGGTTTCGTTTTTTAATCAAAACCGAAAATGGAAAGAACGAATGGTACATGGTTTAAACTTCTATTAACAGCTTTTTAGAGATTCAGTTCGACAGTAGGCCAACAACCTTCTTGTGAGGTATATGTCACAGTGTTTTTATATATTTTAAACCATTTTGTGTAAGTATATATCAACTAATTTATATGTGTGTAAATGTTTTTATTCGGCTCTGACTGGGTGGCACTTGAATATCATTGTTCTTGTTACTTTGTTGGTATTCGATGAAAATATTGCATTGCATTCCATTTCATTCTACTGTTAATTAGACCAAAGGCAACATTGTCATGTTCAGGATACTCAGGACAGTCATGTAATTTATGATTCTATTGTGTGTGTTGTAGTGTCTGTTTTTGTTCCCCCTGCTGTCTGACTGGTGTTTTGTTATGTTATTCTCATAACTGTCCCTCTGTCCCTGTCCCTGGGCTTAACCACTTGCATATGAGCCTGCCTTCCACCTGCTCTCTTGTAAACTTGTCTCTGTGCGTATATACAGTATGCGCAACCTCGCTTCCTCACTGTTTTATCAGTTGGTTGACTCACCTGGGTCTATCCCGCGCCTCTTTCCTGTGTTCTGTGTTTACTTTGCACTATTGCTCACAGGTTACTCAGAGTTACTTACTGTAATTATTGTCAGCTCCTTGTAACCCACTAACTCGTTGTATTTTCCAGCTGTTGCCCTTTGCTGCCAGTTTTGCAAAGGCCACTTTTGGACTTTGCCTTAAGATTTTAAAATAGTTTAACCTTTCTTTTCTTTTTCGTGCTGTGCCTTTGCTCATATCATCAGACCCATTCCAAGTCATTACACACAGCCACATTGAGACAAGAACACTTCAGTTGAGAGAAAATATTTAAGAACTGTAGGATTCCCTTTCCTCATTCATTGTATTGAATTAAGACACGTTGTTGTCTATGGGACATGTGACTGAAAGAGTCCCTCTCTTTGTCTCAAACACATGACTAAAAGACTCATGCTGTGTTTGAGTATTCATAAAAGTCTTCAAAGGACAACAGGTATGAGTTCAACTTTGTTTTCCCTAACTTGCCAAGTGTGACCTGGGAAGGCAGGTTGGTTATTGTGTGAACACCGGAGGGTGTCTGATACCACTGCTTGAGTCCATGACAGCATCTCCACCTCATCATTTCCATACCTAGTCATGCACAACTTGCCACTGATGTGAGAAACGTGACCTGATCACCTTTGCATGTGTATCAGGTTAATCCAGTAATTCCTATATTCTGCCTGTCAGTCAAAGCAGGCAGCTGGTCCATTCAAGGGAGCTGAGCCCCCTCCCCACAACACCACTCCGCCTGGGGTGTGTGTTCCCAAATAACCCTACACCCTCCGTGCTTCAAATGCTTTCAATATTCCAGATATTCCGCTCCTGTAGCACACACAGTATGCAGGATAATGGGCAGACTTGCCTGCTCGTAGTTGAAAGTGTGTGAGTGTAGCTCCTCGGGCTGTTGCTATAAATAAATGTGCCTCAGCTTTTTCAGCAACTATGGACTGCTTCCTCAGGGTGATCTGCGTGTTCTGTGAGAAAGAATCCACAGAGAACCTATGGATGTGGAATGCTTTACATCCAGTCTGTTGAGATCCATGTCAATAATCATAGTCAATAGTGCCTGTGTGTTGGGGCAGGAGTGAGCTAGAATCTAAAACTCTCAGCAATCTCTTAGTATTTCTGTGTTGCGATATGAGAGAAGTGCCCCGTCAATTGTTACCAAATCCATGCATCCTTTGCTCACCTCTGTTTTGGTCCATTTTTATTTAGTTTTCCACTCTGATGAACAAATACAATTCATGATCTGAAAACTACTTTAATTTGATTGGGAGAGACTCCATTTGGGCTATATTTGATTTGATCCAAAGAACCTCTCAACGGCCTCAGAGTCATTGACTCACATGTTCACATACATGAGTACATGTTCACATACATGAGTAATCAGGAGGTAGTTTGGGAAACAAGGGAAAGGAAGGGGCGAAGGATGAAGACAGAAGCTAGCTACCTATTAAATGTTGTATGCAATGTAGTTGGGGAAACGCAACTGGTTGGTAGTGTAAATCATCGTGGATGGTTAATGTAGAGGACAAAAGACGCTGCCAGGAGGGAGGAAAACAGGAAGACAGAAGATAAGATTCATCAATGTAATGAAGGAAAACATAGAGATGAGTAAGAAATACTTGGAGAACATTTTTATATTGTTTTGAGGAACACAAATAAGAGTTTGGTAGCACCCTGGAAGCCTCTGCCTTCATTATGCCAGAGCAGGTCAAACTCTCACTGGACGCCTGTGGAAACGGGGTTAATGCTAGTTGGCCCATGAGCATCTATATAGCCATCATAAAATTATCTCCTGCCATGGAGATAATGATAACAAGTGACACAGGGTAATGGTGGACCAGCGGGATGGAAGACGCAGCGTTGGAGAATCAGCTGGAGAGTGCATTAGCTTAACTTTGCCCTCCACCTGCTATTTGAAAGTCCGACTCAAGGCCCAGGAGGCAAGATGAGGTGACCAAAATACATCTTGAAATGATAAGAAATGAAATTAATAGTTCAAACAAAAAATAGAAATATCATAACACAAAGTTGAACAACCAACTACGTGTTTTAAGCTTTTATCAGTTTGTGTGTCACCAATGATGAAAGTAAATTGTTTTAATACATTTGCTAAAAATCTAGTGCACTTAATGTATGTATTGTTGCTGTGCTTACTGACCTTAAACTAGTTCTATATGGCACACAGCGCTCAAAAATCTGTCAGAATGTTTTAGTGCAATGTTGGTTAGCGAAGAAGCAGCTCCGCTTGATTGTCGGACCGCTCTCAGCTGACACTGTGTCATTGTATTAAAGGTGGTCACACCAACTTCAGTTGTCTGCTATCACTGGTAACGATAATCTGACCAGAGAACAGTGTATATACGCTTACCTCCGCTACTTCTTAAGTGTGGTCTGTGCTCTCACGAATGGCTGAGTCATTGTTGAAAAGCCTGCTATCCGTGGTTCCGCATTCGCAAACTCAAGTGTCCGTGAAAAGTTTTCATGAAGTACGAAATCCTAAAAACAAACTAATTTCAGACATCTGCGATAGCAGGCAGCAGATGCTGGACACTGCAGTATCGTGGCCTCTCATGGGATCACTGTGTTGTAGACAGCAAGCCAGCAGCCAATTAAACTTCAAGATTTATCATTCCTTCTCAAATACTCTCACGAGATCTGAATCATGAGTTCAGTTTAACAATGCAGATATCACATTCAGTTTTCGATCCTGTATGTATTAATTTGTGTGGTTACTCTTGTATGCACTGTAATTAACAATGCCACCGGAACGTCCTGCATCTGCATAGGCTGTTAGAAATGCTATTTAGCATGCCTGAAAAGTTATGACTCTTGAGGAAAAGATGAGAATGCTTGATATGTTAAGACAGGGGCACACACATACAGAAAAAAAGCTGTTACTCGTCAGTCTGGGGTCACTGAACGCACAATTTGATTATTTCATAGTTGTGAGAAAGCAATTAGAGAAAGTGTGGCAGAGTTGAAAACTTTAATTTGCACCCCCAGCTGACAAAAAGGTTCCCAGCACTTGTGTTGGGGAGTGATTTTAAAGCTGTGTCACTTCTCCGCAATTTCCCACATCCGCATGAGGTCGCAGGACAGATCTCTCACTGATGTGGTGGGTTTACTGTAACAGCAATGAGGCTGACTCGGATAATGATGAGAGGGTGTGCGACATGCTTGATGCCGAAATTGTCCATCTCTTCAACTCAGGCACTGACAATGAGGAATTCAATGGATTTGTAGAGGACAAATGATTCTAAGATTGGGTGTATTTTTCTGAATTTGTGACAATTAAACAACATTCCTAGTTATTGTGAAAATATAACTTGACTCACTTGACTGCTTTGTTTCGCTGTAATATGTTTTTTCATCTGCCTTATTAGCCTGTTGGCATTATGTATGAAAATAGGCCTGTTCATAATACGGTAATACAATAATACCGTAATTTCTCTGCCACATATCAGCTTTCCCAGATGTACAATAAGTACACAAAACAATCCATAAATTGAAAAATCAAGTTAAAAAAAGAGCCTGTTCTTGAATAAAGCACTTGTAGTCATTGTCTGACACAGGTGAAGGAGTTGAGAGATCTGATGATCCAAAGCAGGACTGCCTATAGTGTTTGGTTCTAAATATCGGTGAGATCAGTCCTCTGTTGGAGATACACCTGTGCTCGGTCAGGACACCAAGGAGAGGATAGGAATCATTGTCTAAAATGGCCTGCATCTCTCACAGCCTCTGCCTCTCTCCCTTCAGAATCCAGCACCTCATTGCCAAAATCACTAGTTCTGCAAATCAATTTGTTAAGCCTGCTGGTGTCAGCCACACACAGGCAGTGTAAAGGAGGAAATGACTCACTACTGATTTGGAAGACATCTTCAGCATCCTTCACATCAGTGTTTCCCTGCCTTTTTGAGCCACGGCCCACATTTTACATTACGAAAATTTCACTGCACACCCCAATCGTCCGAGAGTAGCTGGGGGAGGGGGGTGGGGTCGGCAAGGCAGTCTCTCCACGATTATCTGAGACCTGTCAGCAGGTGGAGGAGTCGGGGGGTTTTCTTTCCAAATTAGGCCATGAGTTGACTGCGGGAGGAAGGAGGGATGTCCCAGTCTGAATGATATCGCTGACAGCGGTCATCAGCTGTCACCCTGAGAAATTTGCGGCGGCACACCTTATGACTTCTCTCGGCACTCTTCTGTGCCGCAGTACAATGCATTTAGCGACTTTGAAACTGTGATGTTTTGGTGCCAGAGATAATGGGCTATCATGTGCGGAATGAAGCATCAAACAGACAGCAAACAAAAGTAAGAGTGAATTTATCCATCATCATTGACAGCCCTACTGAATTACTTTCTGCATTGCAACTCAACGAGATCCTAGTGGTTCTATCACCACTCCAAGTAGTGGTAAAATACGGTAAGTTCACCTAAGAATTCCGGTTATTTTGAGTCACTCACAAAAGTGAACCAGCTCATTTGAGTAAGTTGTGCAAAATTCATCCTCCATCCTCGCAACTCCACAACCCTACTCTCACACCAAAGTACCTATGATTTCCAATACAGGAAGAAGAACAATAACTTCGGGGGATTGGGAACTGTCCCAATTCTACTTGCTCTTGGACACACTGATGTCAAAGTGGGAGGTACCTGATCTCTAGAGATCTGCTTTCCCTCTCATACTGTTGCATATGATTTGAATTCCTGACCGCATTTTTGTTTTACCTGTTAGGGGGCCTTGTGATAATGTAATTTAGCAACAATATTTTTTGTTACAGCTTCAACTGTTGTGCATGTTATGGATACACTGACCCCCTTGAAGTGGGATGGTGATTTTGCACTGGTGATTGTTGATTCTTTTTATAGATATGCTCTCAGAAGCATGCATACACACTTCTCCCAGCAACGCTCTCCATCAAAGTCCTCCAGACTCACAGTCACAAGATTATTAAAGCTAAATGCTCACTGACACGCAGGTGTCTCTTGCCATGACAACATTTGGTTAGTCGCCTGTGAAACGGCAGAAATTTGGCTGACTGTGAAAAAAGTCAGCAAAGAGAAAATTTTGTTCCATGTCTCTGTGTGTGAGTGAGGTTTAATCCTCATCACATTCCATATTATCAAGTGTGATGAGTGTCAGGTTCCATTGTCAGTCATCTGTCCCCGCTCACACACATTTCTGTGGTCAGTCAAAACATGTCAGCTACAATGTCTTTGGTATTTGAAAACAGAGACAAGGACTATTTTACAGTGCTTGGACAACAGAAAAAGTGGGAATGAAAAGTTTACTCTTTGCAGATAAGGTCTGAGGTGCCCTCAATCCACTGTGAAGTCTTTGCAATGCGTGTGTAGGTGTCAGTGTGTGTATGTATGTGTGTGTGTGTGGTATTTAGGTAGGTAGGTAGGTACTAAATCGATCCATTGATCTTGCAATCCAGGGACTTTAATATATGTCTGTTTGTGCAAGCATGTGCGTGAGAGCATACACAAAATGAATGTCGTGAAGAGTTGAAGCTGTGCCATGCTGAAACCATAGGACCAAACATGGACAAAAGATGAGATAGATCGGTAGGGGTGACTAAAAATATTGAAAAATTGTTGCCTCAACGTCCCCCCACACCGTCCTGCCCGATTTGATATAAACTCAGCAATCCCTCTGAATTTATTCATCTCTTGGCCAGTGGGGACGCAGTGCGAAACATCTCATGAATCACGTTCTATGGATGGAAGCTGCAGGCGTCAATTGACGATCGGTAGAAAAATATCTGATGTTTGGACTGACTTTCAATTCCCATATAAATCCAGAACACACCAACAAGACAAAAGTAAGATAGTGTGTAACATATGCCAGGCAGAATTAAAGCACAAGAGTAACACGACAAACTTGATGGGCCACTTAAACCGATGCCATGCCAATGCTCTACAAGAACCCACAGATAAAACTGTCGATCTGAAACAGACCCAACTTGACAAAGCTTTTGTCTGCAAACTACCTATGAGGTCTTTCCGTTCTCTACAGATAACACAGTCTGTGGCCGTCCTGATTGGCAAAGTCCTTCGACCCAACACTGTTAAAGAAAATCAAGGTTTTAAGAAGATGTTACAGAGTCTTGAACCTCGCTCAGCTATACCAACTCGAAAACACATGACGGTGAGGTACATCACAATGTGCAAGAGGAAATACATTTAATTTTTGTTACATTCACTTTACTTTTCCATTTTGATACAGAGGATTATTCTATACTTATTATTTTACTTATTGTCAGATGTTTTACTACTCATAGGCATTGTGAAGTAAGTAACAAACCACATGTGTTATTATGGGCATGAAAATAAACAATAAAAATTGCCAGCAGGCACTTTTTATTATTTGTGTATTCTACCTCTTTCTGAATGGAGTCGACGTATTTGAATCAAAACTGAATTGATAATCAAATCGAATCGAAACTTAAAAAGTAGAAATTGAATTGAATTGTTAGGTGTTTATCAATACCCACCCCTACAGATCGGGCTGTAAGAACTACAGCAGAGAGATTTAGCGTGAGCATAAGTTGAACCAAAGCAGAGGTCTCCCTGTATAAGACGTCTTGAGATGGGGGTTTGGTTTGCAAAAATCATTTACTGGGTTGAAAAAAATCCTGTGGTCCAACAATACATGGGAAAGTAGTTAAGGAATTACTACAAATGTTCATAGGTCTGCTATATTGGTCAGTGTTTTTCAAACTAAAAACACTTTCGGGACTCTGGCTATTTTGAGTCACTCACTCACGTGATCTGGTCACCTGGGTACTTGGTCGATTTCTTACAATCCCACAGACCCTAAGCCTTAAGGTCTTTATTTTCAAAGGTTGCACACATAAAAGCCAACACATCAAAGAAACTATACAATGTACAAAAACATGTTGGCCTATATAGGACAGAATTAGGAGTAGGAGTTGTAGTTTTAGTGGCAGTATTATTTTCTAAAATCGTCATGTTAGCTCCAAAGGGGAGCGACATAAAAAAAACAAACTTACAATGAACAAAGTTCTCCAAAAAAGAAGCTTGCATGAAATGGTTGCTCTACCACAACACCGCTTCTGTCAAGTGTGTGTGAGAGGACAAAAGGAGGGAGTGGCTTTTTATTGACCTGGGGTCATGAAACCCCAGCGAACTCGAAGTGAGTCTGAGTATCTGGGAAAGTAAATGAGGGGAAAAAAAGGCAAAAGGTAAATATAGGCATTATACCAAAGGCCCATAACACCCCAACATTCAATGGTGGCTGTTGGATGACCTTAAACACACATGCCTTCGCCTGGAATCCTTCATGACCTAGACAGAGCATCAGACAGGATATTGTCCCTGCAGTGTTCACAACCAAACAAGCCCCACTCCAAACCCACCAACTTCCACAAGCAAAGGAGAAAACGAAGTAACACTCACAGCAGTAATAGCTGTCCAAATTGCCCTATAGAAAAAGTCCAAAACAGATCCAAAACGTGCAGCTGCCACAAAGCTGCTCAACATAACAAAATGGCTAAAGCAACAGCGGTAGTTGGTCCACAATTACAGGGCAGAGCCTTTCACGTAATATGCCTACGAGAGTTCACACCAAGCTCAACACAAAAGCCACTGAACACACACACTAGAACCATGAACCCCTCAAAGTGTCTCTTATGCTGCGTTCCAGGCTACTTGTAACTCGTAATTTACCAGTTAAAAGTGGGCGGGGCTACAGCGAAACCCCTGAACTAACGACTTTGAACTCAATTTTTTCTAGTGCTCCTTCTGCGTTCGATGTCAGGCAGTGTATTTTTTGTACCTACAAATGACGGACTAATAGAAGACGGCGGTGCCTGGAGCGGTTCGAAGTTGTGACTCTTGAATCACGAACACGTAAATTACCAGTTATGAGTAGCCCGGAGCGCGGCATTAGATACAGCAAGACTGTGAGTCTTGCCACCATGTGCCAACCATACGTGTAGCACAGTAAGTCAGAACAAACCCCAAATACCAAAGACACAATCTTCTGCGGATACAGCCCAAAGTCTTGGAGCCTGCCCATACACACTGTATGCTTAGATAAAAAAGGCAAAACAGCAGCAATCTCACAGTTCTAAAATGGATGGGCTTATTTCCAGGATTTGTTGATGCCTTCCAATAAACTACATCCAATCTCTGTCCTCTGTAGTCAATCCAACCCTTACAGTGCCACGCTCTGCCCGTGCACGTTTTCAGCAATAATGTTGAGCCATGTTTCTACTGCCACTGTCTCTAAAATGTGTTTTCTGTGTCATAAATCAAGAGAGACAAAGTCCACAAAATGAAACTGACTCTGAAAATGATCAAAGTGATTGTAAATCACCACTTATGAATGTGTGTTAAACAGAGAGAAAGAGAGAGAGAGAGATTTTTGATGTTTATCGTGTCAAATATCTCTTACCTACTTATGAATTTCTCTCTCTCTCTCTCTCTTTCTCTCTCTCACTACACTCACTCACTCACTCACACACACACACACACACACACACACACACACACACAGAGGCCCGCCACCACCCTCCATGGAGCTCTTACATATTGACATAGTTTCCATGGAGTCATAGCTGCATTCCAGAGAGAGAGCACACATGAACAAACATGTACACCTGTGCACATTCATTCTCTTGCACACATAATCTTTACTTTTTCTCCAGGGGTCCTCACACTCACTATCCTTGTCCAATATCTAGATGCTGCAACCTCGTCAAAAGTACAATAAACCAACATGGTGTGTATAGTCACAGACTGTTTTGTTTTCTTTCTTAACTTCTTTGAAGTATTTTCCTCTGCAATTTATCCCTTGTTTAGACTCCTTTAGATTCCTTGTCAATTGCCACAGCTTCAAAAGTGTGTGTGCGTGTGTGTGTGTGTGTGTGTGTGTGTGAGAGAGAGAGAGAGAGAGAGAGCGGGAGAGAGAGAGAGAGAGAGAGAGAGAGAGAGAGAGAGATAAAACATTGTTCAGGGGGTGAGGAATCAACACATCAACTTGCCAGTTGAAATTGTTATTTGATTTTCATGTGATAAGAGGTTTGCAGTGGTCCACAATTGCTGAAACATTTATTTATTATAAAGTTACAGTCTGGGACTGTTTGCATCAATTTTGATGAGTCAGGACACAGATTATCAGATTTCAATGTATATTTTCTACTGTTGTCATGAACTCTTGGACCAAGACAAAACACTATTGCCCCAAGCATTAGAAACTGGTTTCCTGAGGAGAGAGGATGGCATCCCCCTGAGTCAGGCTGAAAAGGTCATCTATGAGAAACTCAAAATAGAGCTGCTGCTGCCCCACATAGAAAAGAACAGGGCGAGATTATTCATTTATCTGGAAAATATAGTTGCCTTGGTATGGAGATTTTCCTGGCATAGGAAAAGACCGACGGGTGGATGAAGGAGCAGATGGAGAGACCATGTCTCCTAGATGGCCTTGCTGCAGGTTTGGATGTGCCATTCACAGAATGTGGTCAGGGGAATTGGGGTGTGCTTGTCTTCTGCTGAATCCTGTCACTCAGTTTATTGTACAGTACAGACTACTCGCCAAAGGGCTGGGAGTCCAGGCGTAAAGCTGGCAGGAATCAGGCAGGTCCGGGTTCAGGTGGGAGTCAGAGTGGTGAGCAGGCAAACAGGTTAACAGCGTAGGCTTTGCAGACAATCTGACAAGGATGGGCTGCAACACAGGGCTTTAAATACTAGCAGACAGGAAATGCAGAGCAGCTGGCCAGTGACGAGAGCAGAGCAGGTGAAAGTGATCAGGCAGAGCAGATAATTGGAATCAATCAGTGATTGTTACCAGGCAGAGAGAGAGAGCTCATGACAACTCCATCAGATAAGATGACATGGATGGAGAAATGGCAAGCTCAGGGATCATATTGCCGTTCTGATTTTTGGCCATTTTGAAAGTAGCTTGCAAGTCACACAAGTGTGAGCACCCCTGGTCCTGTGGGAAGCGCAAAAGTGAGTCAGATATGTGGGGAAAGTTTACACGCGAAAGAAGACAGTGGTCATTTTAATTTGGATTTTGAACTTCAATTTTGTGCATCATGCACACACCGTCGTCATGGACAACAAATGCAGAGATGTATATGATGTTTCTAGGGTAAAGGCAATTAACTATGTTCAAAAAATTCTTCCGTGCACTGTCTTTCTGTTGAATATCTCAAATTGCAATATGAAAACCCCCTTATATTCGGATGCAGCTTGAATCTAATCATTTATCATCTTATCAAATTTAGCTGGTGTGGCTGATAATCAGATGCGCACTTTAGTCTGGAAATAACAATTTATTATTACAGAGTATTTCTCCATTACAAGTCAGAAGTAACCAACTGAAAACTTGAGTAGTCATCCTCTGATAAACAGGAAACCTGCCAGAAAATTGCCATAGCACAACAAACATCAGACTTCAATCCAATGGCAAAAATAGATGATCAACAACACTGTTCCCTCTAAAAGGTAAGAATATTGTAAGTGTAGTGCTTTTTTGTTTTTAGTTCATATATTTATCCTGTGCTGACCTGGTCCATCTGTTAAAATCTATTAGTCAGTGTGGCCCTTGAGCATAAATGTTTGCCCAACCCTGTGTTAGACCATCCAGGAACCCACAGTGGGCATCTCTCATCCTCCAGGCAGCAAAAATCACGTGAATGAATTATTTTGGCAGGATCCTACTTTGTTGGTGAGAGCCCAGAGAAGGTCACCAACTGACAATGGTTTATCCTCAGGGGACCAGCGATTGAAAGCTTCCCCTGCAGCTATTCTCTGGGAATCTCTTCACCTTGCCAGGGTGCCACTGTGTCTTTAAGAGCATGATTCATTTACCAGAATTTTAAACATGGTTCCCATAGTCTTTGAGGGCCCTCGGTGCTTGAAGGTTCAATGTCCAAACTCGCCATTAAAGCAGAATGTAATATCACTTTGCGCACTGATTTATTCTTCGATTTTGTGGATAAGAGCTGAAGTGGACTTGGCTTCAGCATTGCCAAGGGTGGATCTCAAAAGATGTAGCAAATATCTTGGTGTCGATGATCAATCAGAGGAGGAAATGATGCAACAGCAAAGAACAGAGGCACAGTGAGAGGGAACAATTGTTCCACATGTACCTCACCAACAGATTAAACTCATCTACCTGGCTGATACCTTAACCCTCTGCACCCTTACACTTCCTTTTCACCAACTCTGAGGTTTACCTCTGATCGGGTTGAAGGACTGTGCTTGAACAAGGTTGCAAGCAAGAATGGTCTCAACCTTAGAGTGCTCAAAGTCTGTGCTGCTGTGTAACATTCCATCCTGTGCTCCTGTTCTGAACACACCCCACCATAATGCCTCCAATGACTAAAGAGTAGTTGTGCTAATGAGCCACAACATGGTGAGCCCAATAGCCAAATCCTGGAGCAGCTCCAGCCTATGGTCAAGCTTTATCTGAGCACTCACCACTTCACCTCACACCTTTCACGTCTGTGTGTGGGGGGGTTTGAGTGGTGGTTCACAGACTCCAGCTATTCCACTATCTGCCACCTGCAGAGGCACTATTTACTCTAGACTGTGAGAGTTGAATGCATCACTGAGAGTGAGGAGGCTGATCACAAGGTTTTCAAGGAAAACATTGATATCATCAATTACACCTATTTGTCATCTCTTACAAAAATGGTAACTTGGCAAAGCTCTTGAGACTCAATTAAAAATGTTGTTATGACAAAAGAAATGAAGGGTATGAATCTGGTCTAATGACTGTTTACATCTTGTTTAATTACTGAACGGTTACACTGATGATGCTGGGATTCTGACACCATTTATATTTGTCACCATTTTGACAGGCGCCCAATTTGGAGGCTGAAACCTTGTGTCTGGTATTATTTCAAATATAATCAGAAACTATTATAATAATAACCTCTGATTATGGTAACACGTAACATGGCCACCATACAGATTGATCAGGCTGAACATTACTGAAAATGTCGATATACAAGGAGTAAGAGTATGCATCGTGACTACTACAGCAACACAACTGGATATATTAACAATAATTATTACACGGCTTGTGTGAATGCTCGGTTCTGATTGGCCGTTATTTGTCACGTGGTCATTATTTTCGTATAATGACCGCTCGACTATCAATAACGGACCGCTGCGAAATCAGAGACTCAGAGTTGAACCTGCTGCAATCATATCAATCCGCACCACAGCATTTAGTTCCACTCTGGATTGTTTACGTACTGTTGCTCGTGTCACGCTTCCTCAACATGAGCAATTTGAAAATTATTTTCGGCACATTTGGGAAGTATGAAACTTTCGATGCGTGGGTAAGTATGATACGTGTACTTCAAGCTGCGGCTACAAACACACGTCGGTAGAAGTGACAGAAGCGCGAATGTAAAAGCAGAGTACCTGTAGCCGTTACGGCACTATTTTCTTGCGAAGACGAAAGTATCGTAGCCTACACTTTTGCAGAAAAATGAAAGTAGCCTTGTTATGAACTATTTCTGACAACTGTATTATTCATTAATGTTTTAAGCCGTGTAATAAGCGCGATAATGCCCTTGTCGTCGGTCATTGTTGCTTGATAATCACCTCAAGGTGTCCCCACCACCCGACGCGAAGCGGAG
>OMPJ01043921.1:0-20045 GCA_900312935.1 Carapus acus
TCTGCTCAGCAACTCAGAAAGATGTCACATTCCCTGACACAACCCTGAACCGATTAGTGGTGTTCAAAGACAAAGTGTCTGGACTTCTTCTTTGTGGAGGCAGGATCCAGTCCTTCCGTGAAGACAAAACTGCAGTGCCTGTCCTTCCACATGATGCTTGGATATCCACGCTTCTAACTCAAGAGGCCCACAATGTAAACCACGAAGGAGTGGCAGGAACTCTCTTGAGAATGAGAGGGAGAGCCTGGGTGGTGAATGGCCGAAGAATTGCCAGGAAAATAATAGACATCTTTGTGACATGTCGAAAAAAAAGAGCGAAGCAATGTCTACAGATAATGAGTGACCTCCTACCTGAACGGGCAGAACCAGCAGCTCCATTTGAGTTCACCGCAGTGGACCTGTTTGGGCCCTATGAAGTCAAAGACGAGATCAAAAAACGAGTGAAGCTCAAAGTCTGGGGAATTGTATTCAGCTGCATGGCGTCCAGAGCCGTCCATGCTGACATTGTCAGTGACCTGTCAGCTGAGGGATTTCTACTTGCCCACCAGAGGTTTACATCGTTGAGAGGGCATCCAAGGAAGATTTGGTCAAACCCTGGAACGAACTTTGTCAGGGCCAAACCTGCCCTAGAGGACCTCTACTCATTCCTAGAGCACCTGGAACGGTCTGGAGTGGAGGGGGAGGCTGCCAAGCATGGCACCAAGTGGTGCTGGAAGATTCATCCAGCAGACTCACCCCACAGAAACGGAGCGGCAGAGGCAGCTGTTGGGTGATGATGGGTGATGATGGTGCCCTTTCGTGGGGAGAGTTTCAGACCTTTGTGTACATGGCAGCCAACCTGGCCAATGAGCAGCCTATAGACGCACGGGCACAAATGGAAGAAGGATGTATCAACTACATCACACCAAATTCACTCCTGTTGGGACGGGCCTGCTCGAGAGGTGACCCAGGAGACCTCCAATTCGAAGGCTACGCCTACAAAAGTTTGAAAGTCATCCAATCTGAGGTGAACGAATTCTGGAGAAAGTGGTGTCAGTTGGCATGTCCCAACCTGTTGGTCAGAAGCCAGTGGCACACAAGAGAGAGGAATGTTGCGGTCGGGAGATTGTCTGGCTAGCCGATCAAAACGCCTTGAGATGCCAGTTCAAGTTGGCCAGAGTGATCAATGTGAATTCTGACAAGGACGGAATTGTTCGAGACGCAGATGTCAGGACATTTCCCAGTTACCCCGTCATGATCAGGAAACAGGCTAATGAGGAAGCCATGAGTAAGACAAAAAGGCCCCCAAAATCCCTGCCACAATTCTCCACAGAGATGTCAGACGTCTTGTTGTCCTTATTCCAGTGGAGGAGCAACTTGGAGGACAAGGGACAGCTTCGGGAGAAGAATGAGGTGACCTCCTTGGTTTCAGGAACCAGGAGCTCAAGTGGGAGGTGTGCTGTCAAAACAACTAATTGGCACCAAATTGGCTGGGGATTGAGTGATTGGTGTCAATCACCACTCCTGAGTTGCTCAGCACCTGATGGCACTTCCTGATTGAGGAGGTGCATGCACTCGAAGCAGGAAGTGTTTTGTTCACTGGGACGGTGGAGCAGCGAGAACACTGCATAGAGAAAGACAAAGGACATTTCCACAGATTGGAACTAAAAAGACTGAACAATCGCAACAAGCCATCACGGGGAATGCCACTGGTGTGATGAGTGTTTATTTTATATTTATTGTTATACTGAACTGTTTAAGCCTTTGTTATATTGAAGTTCAATTTACCCCATGTTGTCTGGCATTTGTTGTAGAGAGCACAAAATGAAATGAATGTTTGCTCCCAGTAATTAAGATCTTTAGGGTCCAATTTCAATTAATGAATTTAAGTTATTTTGTTATGATGGGACTTATGACATCTGGTATTTTGTTTTCTCTTCTCTTTAAGGTTTTCAACCTATTGTGTATGTATTCAATGTGCATGTATTCAACTAATTCAAATCAAAACAAATGAAATAGAGAAGAAGTTGAAGTATTGAGTTGACCACAGATTCCCCTGTTGGCTGAGCCGTTTTCAAGTTGGGCAGAGGGATTAAGAAAATTTCCAAATAACTTGACAAACATTATTGAGTTTAAATGATATAAAATACATTAAATATAATTATTTATGTTTTTCAATTTATATTTGTATAAACAAAATGTATTGAATTAAATAGCAATGTCAGCCCTCCAATATACCAATATGTACTTGGTAGGGAAACATGGGCAAAGGTAGAGAAAAAAATTTAAACCTGTGTCATTATTTGTGTGTGTTTGTGTGAAAGGAAGAACGAGGGTGTCCAATGCCTCAAAACCAAACAATGTGTTTGATTGAAAGTTACCAGATCATGTGTCCTTCTCAGGAAGCGACAGGAAGTCATATCAGATTTTTTTCAACTGACCATGGTTTTGGTGCTGCAAAGAGGAGTGGAGTAGAGTTTTTTTTCCCTGGTGCTCATTGCTTTCAATGCAATCAGCTTCCATGGCAACAGGCCACGAGGGGGAGAAATAGTCAGCGAATGGGAGGAGCGATGGAGGGATGAGGGGATAGAAAGGAGAGACAGTGGATGTGGCAGCAGTTCACAAACACTGCTGAGGCAGAGGAGTATGCACTCTTTTCGTCTTTTTCCCTTGTGCAAGAGAGAGAATACCTTTTGTGTCTGGAAATATCAATAATAACAGGCTTGGAGTCTGCAGGAGAGTGAGGTCAGACAACACGTGTGTTTTCCACAACATTGGATGATGGAGGAGGAGAGGTGTCTGTACCGAAGTACCGAATTGTTACGAATCTAAGACGATGTTTTTTCCCCAGAAACCCCCTTTGAAAAATTGGGATATCTCTCTCTCTCTCTCTCTCTCTCTCTCTCTCTCTCTCTCTCTCTCTCTCTTCCTCTGTCGCCGGTCACATCACCTCCGTGCAGTGAGTGACAGCTGAAGTGCAAACTGGCTGAGAAGCAACATACCAGAGCAGGTAGCACAGCGGCACAAGTGAACAAAATATAATCGGACAAACATATAACCGGAAAAAGTTATGATGCTGATTTCAAGATTATTGTGGTAAATGCTGCAGTCAGGGGAGGCAGGTGAGGCTGTGCCTCCACTGTCATCATGAGAGGAAAAAGAAACGAAATAATAAAATAACACAAGTATTAATATTTGTCCCCTGGACTATGACTTTGGTGAGATTCTTAATGTATTTTGACAATTTGTATAGTAAAAATTGCAGAAAATTCTGTATTTCCTGCTTAAATAAACGCAGTCTCCTTCGCAGACGAGAGGTGAGGCATGGACAGTCGAGCCTCCCTCCAGATTGTGCAATCACTCACAAACTGGATTGAGCGCGTGCAAATGCTGCATGCTTGTTGCCATTTCTGTGTATGTTTCCAATATGATGGTTGAGGACACTTTTATGTAATAAAAGTATACGTCTTCCTTTCCATGGTATTCAGTAATGTATTTGACATACAGTATGTGTGTAATATTTATATCTTATTGATATGACATAAATCCAAAGGGAAAATGCTTGCCTTGAGGCAGGCAGTACCTCTGCCTCAGGAGGCCAGGTCATGGTGAACTCTAACCCGTGTGCAAAAAGTAAACACAAGAAGTGTGCTGTGCGACACTGTAGAGCTCAGCGACAAGCTGTTATTTCTTGCCCGAAAAATGGAGGATTTGATTTCTAAACTAAGACATTTTTCAAAGCTGGACAAGGCAGGATCTCGTCTCCGATCCGAAGGGTGCAAACCACCTTTTTTCGGTCGAGAACCATAGCCTCAGATTTAGAGTTGCTGATTTTCATCCTGGCCATCTCACACTCGGCTGCAAACCGTCCGTCCTGGTCTGAGGTCTCCAATAGGACAACATCATGTGCAAAAAGCAGCAATGAGATCCTGTGGTTCCCAAACTGGGTCCTCTCCGGCTCCTGGCTGCGCCTTATCCAAGTAAAGAATTTTCAAACAAACGAACTATTGGTGAAAACCAACAGACCATCTGTGGTCATGAAGGCCTTTGAGAGTGTGAGAGAGCCCTGCATGTAAAGCGCCATCTGATGGTGAAACAGCAGTAGGGCAGTTTGGACAGGTCAGGGCATTCTCAGCCACCATCAACACCAGGTGAGCAGGCTGAAGCTGCATGTACTCTGTGTGTGTGTGTGTTTACCACTTGTGTGTGTTCTTGAGGAAATGTAAGTGTTTTACCTCTCATTTATTAATATTTCTACTTTCATTGCACTTCCTGTTACATGAAAATATGCTCTGTGAGCTAAATTAGCTAAGCTAAGCAGCTTGTAACTCAGTACCATGTTAGCCCTGTCTTTGCTAGCACTGCAGCTATGTTTGGATGCCTGTGGTGGTTTAATGTTGAATATTTCTTCTGCTAGCACTAATACTACTACTCAGTTTGAGTAGTGTGTTGTGACTGTGTCTAAGCTTAATATTAATAAGAAGTTTAAAATGTCGAAATGTTTGCTCTTGTTTACACTTTGGAAAATGAAGTTAACGTTGTTAAGCATGTGTTTTCCTCTGCTAAGGTCATGTTGCATACTGTACAGTTTTCTCCACCATTTATTTACATTACATTCCTGCTGTATTATGCTGAAATAGCAGTTCATACACCAAGCAAGGAATATTACTGGTGTGAACTGTAAATCACATTGCAGTTAAACTTGCGTAATCCTTGATTAAACTATGCGCTTAGTTTCGTTACACAATTCAATTGCTGTAATGACAATAAATGATTCCTGATTCCTGATTAAAATGAGTGTTTATTCCAATATACCTGTTAAAAAATATTTAGAGGATATTTCTAATACCTTTTATTGTTTTGTTTATGTTTCAGACCACACATAAATTACACACGTGTTGAGAGGAACTTTATTAATGAAAAGACAAAAGGATCTCTCTGTCCTCTCTCCTCAGACCAGAAGGGAACTACCTCAGAGACTTCACAAGTCCACTTGCCAGGCCCCCATAAGTTTGTTTACTGGGCAAATAAGTTAGTGGATGACGCAGTCAACATGGATCTGTATTACATGCTGCAAGGCCTGCACTCTCTACTGCAGGGTGTAAAACACAAATGCACAGCGGGCGACATTAAAAACTTTGACAGTCTAGTGGGCCAGATTTATTTTGCCTTTACATTTGTAAACAGATACTCTTACTTCCACTTGTGTGGGAGGCTCCCATTTTCCACTTATGAGAGCGGTGGTTTGAGGTCACTGGTAGGATGACGTCGCGAATGAGCGTGAGAGAGGAATGAGCCCTGATTGCTCACTTATGGAGCACTGTGGGACTTGTAGTACTAGTGATGTATACCAGCTGTAATTACTGTTTAAATTAGGTTGTGTCCCAAATGTTAGTGAAATCTCAGTTTGACGTTTATGATATTTCACGTCTCCTGCAGAGGTGTGATGATTTCTGTTCAGCATTCTACCCTGCAATCCCCCACCAGGGGCTCCCCGAGCCCATAGTGCCCACCATTTACCAGTCAGCACCGCCTGTGGGTGGTCCTTTGCCCCTGCCCACCTTCCTCAACATAAATAACTGTACTCCAGACTCTAGCCACCTGAGAAGAGGCCCAATTGCGAACCCAATGACACACTAGAGAGATAAGTTAGGTAGGTCGGTCAGTACTAATGATCTACGGATCCACAAAATTTAAGTAACTACGAATACAGAACATTGTAGATCAAGGGTCCCCAAACCCTTGGGCCCCCGGATATGGCCTGCCTCCATATTTGGCCCAGGCCCCTGAAAAATACCAGAGATGCATTTAGATTTTTTTTCCATATATGTGTATTTGTATTTGATAATAAGGTTTAGTTTTCGCAATAAAATGCTCCTTACCTATGAAGTATTTTCATTGTTAACTATTAGTTAAAAACTCTTTCATACACACATATAATGTGACAATCTATTCCACCCTTCTGCAATCTGTACCCCTATCTGGCAACCATCACAGAAAAAATCCTCTGTCAAAGAGAGGGGGTCTAGGATCAATCTTTTTTTTTTTTGTTCAATGCAAAGAAAAGGCTCCTTGACTCATCTGTCAAGAGACGATGGTGGTATTCAAAGAATACAATCTGCGCCAAAACTATGAATCCTGTCACAAAGACAAATATGACAGCTTGCAAGGCCAAATGCGAGCAGTCAAACTCTCAAATCTAAAAATTGTATTGTTAACTCAGCAGAGTACATTTGTACGCCAAACTCAGCTGAACTAGTCATAAGTTCGGGCCAGCTTTGGAGTTGCTCAACTGATAGCAAGCAGTGGTATACCTATCTCCAATGGAGAATTTGTAGAGACAAGTATGAACACTGTTGCGGAGGACGTGTGTCCCGAAAAGAAAGATATGTTTTATGCCTTGAGTCTATCGGCAGGTACTCACCAGACGTATTGAATAAATCTGAAGTAATGTATATGCCCAGCTGTAGCAGAAGACTAGAGAAATTTCCTTTTTTTCATCAACACACTTTTCATTAGAGGATTTTTGCAATCCGTGTGCACCATTTACTAATCGGTGCGTACGGTTTAGTACAGTGTTTCCCAACCTTTCTTCTACCTCGGCACATTTTGACCTTGGAAAGAGTTCCACGGCAACTGTGCAAATTTTCTAAACAATAGCTCACTTCAAAATAGTATTACATAGCCCACAAATACACAAGCTGAATATTGGCATGCTTTTAGTGCAGAATGCATAGTGTAGTCACTGTCTGAGGATAATGAATATGAGCACGAGAGATTCTGTAAGCCATGTCTCAAACTTTTGATATCAGACGTTACACAGGATGAAAATTTTCATTTTTTCTTTTTTCTTCTTCTGTTAAGCTATCTAATTTAATTAGTTAATAGCCTGACAAAACATGATTTGCATCACAGAATGGATCCAAATTTCTACGAATTCTTGAGGATACTGAGCGCTAACTGAGACAACTGTATTTAATAATATTTCTTTCCATTGTCAGTGTTATTTTTCAATATAGCCTGCATGGCTTTTTGATATATGTTGTGAGTGTACCCTGTAATTGTTGGTCAAGGTTTAGGGGCAAAATTTAACAAAATTTTTCATTTTTATTTTCCAGATTGACTGCTATGCTGTCGATGAGATGACAGATGAACAATCAATGAAATATGTGCCCAAAATTGGTGACCCAATGGCAATACGGCAGTACTGTAGAAGAGAGGTGGCTGTTGTGGAGGGGACCACATCTGTTTCAAGGGTAATGGCCAGTCTAATGGCAAAGCTCAACCACAGGTGGGATGCAAAAAGAAACCGTAGAGATCAGCGTACAGAAAAGCTGTCTGGTAACTCAAATGCCTTGAAAAATTAGTGTGCTTTTCAAATGAGTCTTTATGAAGAAGTCAGTGGTCGTCATATTCTAGTAAGAGAGAGAGGAGGAGGAGGTACCAGATATTTGAAGGCACCAAATACTACCGCAATGACACAGCTGCTAGAGATGTGCAAAAACTTTTTTTTTCCAAATGGAAATGGTAAAAAAATAGGCTTGGAGATGTGAGTGAATTTAATTTCACAGGATTTTACAAAGGAAGAGCTGAATCCAATGACCACATTAGGTCAGCAGTACGAGAAACAAAAAGTTTGGATGTTACGTTTGTATTTTTTATATAAAAAGAATAAAAGACAGATAAATTAAACAATTGATGCTTCTGCCTCAAATACCGAGATAGAAAATGCATGGGCCCTTGAAAGCGATTCACCAAATGCATCTTTACATCGAATTGCTAGGACAGTAACAACTCCACAAGGAAATGCTCTGATGGAATCAACTCTTCAAGACACTGCTTTCGCAGATAAAACAAATGAAGTTACCAATACAGAAATCTCTGCCAGTGTATCTTGGGATTTTGTAACTGACTTGTCAACAGAACATGACATGGGTCAAGAGGAGAATGTCTTTACTGTAACACAGGCATCAGATAATGAAGAGATAGTAATTGGACGTGCCTGTCTTTTTGATGGCTTTAATGACCTTGATGACACTCTTCCAATGGACCCAGTTGAGGTGGAAAGTTCATTAACAGTCCTGGATCCTTGCCAACCACGAAATATCACCAAGCTAAGGATCCACAGGAGAAACGTTTTCAAAGAACTAAATGCTGCCTTTAGTAATGGTCTTGTATCTATTAATGATTGCCTCCTGGAGATTGAAATGGTCCAGCCCAATGGTACTACAGAAAAAGGCGAAGACAATGGTGGAATTCTGCATGATGCACTCAGTGAGTACTAGGAAACTTTTGTTATGAAGTGCACCTCTGGAAACATAATTAAAATACCAGTCACAAGACATGACATGAAGGATGACTGGGCAAACACTGCTAAAGCCATGGTCCTTGGCTACAACATGGTGAAGTACTTTCCCATTGTATTACCCAAACCTTTTCTTTCCTACCGTTTGGGACTTGAAAACCTGGATGACGATCCATTTTCTACCTTTTTGGAAACTGTTCTCTCACAACAGAGGGAAGAAGCTGAGCAAGAAACTTAAGACTTCAAATCTGTTTCTGCAACAGAGGAATGGTTGGATTTCCTTGAGGCCCATGATGACAAAATTTTGGTATCGTAGGCAAATGTCCGGAGGACTTTACAGAAGTGGCACACAAAGAACAAATACAGGATCCTGCATACAGTATATAGCCGAGTGTTGGAGCAGTGTTCTTTAAGAGCTGAAACGCATGAGGTGCTTTCCAGTCCCACACCTACTCCCAGGAAAGTTAGTCACGTTGACTGAATTTTTGATAGATGGATAATTTGAACAGGAATTTTGTCCCATTGATTCCAACTACATGAGTGACATTTCTGTCATTCCCATTTGTATTAAGACTACCTTCTCAGCATGATTACCTGGTATCTGAAACCTATAGTACTAGATCGAGGTTTGGACACTTTTCCATTAAATCCAATAGAAAAGTGTGTGTATTGCATACCTTCTCAATAAAATAGAGATAAAAAATTTAAAAAAATGAATTGGAAAAAAAAAGAAAAACTTCATCCTGTATAACATCTGGTATCAAAAGTTTGAGACGTGGCTCACAGAATCTCTCGTGCTCATATTCAGTATCCTCAGACAGTAACTATACTGCATTAGGCCCAATGCACTGAAAGCATGCCAATATTAAGCTTATGTGTTTGTAAGCTATGTGATGGTATTTTGCGGAGCCTGGCAAGTAGTATTTGAAAAATCTGTGCAGTTAAAGAACAATAACTGGGAGCGAAAATGGTCGCATTGACCGACAAGCAATTTGGTCTACGAGGACGCTGTTCACGTTAATGTTAGCTGCTGTTGGTACGAAAGTTTATCGTGTTATCTTGGTGTGACATGTTTATACAGTCATACCTTCAGCTGTGAAGTGTCTATAAATGTTTATAAGTGTTATTAAGTTTATAAATGACAATGGATCCACTGAACGTACTTTGCAAGTGCGGGCCAATGCGTCTATTGAACTGAGCAAGTCGCGAATCAGAGATAACACTTTATTAAACTGTGCGCATGGTTTGCGAAAACAGAGAGCACGGTTTACTGGCGTTTTTTTGTTTGTTTGTTTGTTTTGTTTTGTTTTTTTACCCTGTGACACTCTCCGTAAAGTTTCACTAAAACTGTGTATGTGTGGTAGAGGGTGCGCTGTGGGAGCTGGGGATTGAATTCAAGAGGATAATACAGGTGACAAAACAGGGGGCGCTGGTCTACCGCTGGAGCTGTCAATTGAAATAGACAAGCCAGGCGTTTTGTTTTTTGAATTTTATAATTCCCACTCCGTCCACAGTACTACACTTAAAACAATTTACTGATCCTACAACGTTGTTTGTGCCTTTCAATCAGGCCGTGTCATGACATGCCAACACAACCCAGAAAAGATATTTCGATTGTTACAGTATGTCGCTCTGCATCGGGCCCAATCGGAAAAATAATTGCTGTTCTCTTAGCGACCGGCAGATGTCAGGCAAAGCTTTTGGGAAAATACTACTGAAATCTCCAATGAATCAACGAAGTGTGTGATATCGCTCTTTCCCCTCGTCTGTGACCATGTCTCTGTCTCTCTTTCTCTGTCTGTCCCTTTTTTTTCCTCGTGGGAAAACCTGCAATGATCTCACAGCTTGCACCTCCTTGTCACCCTTTCCCTCCTCGAAGACATGCAGATTTCCCCTCTCTTCCTGGCCCCTTATCATTTTCTTTTGAAATAACAATCCTGAGTAGTGCATGTTGTCATCCGAACTCGTTCTTGGAGGTGACACATCAGCCTATGGTTTTGTGTTTCAGCATCGCCCCCTCCCAAGCACCCTCACTGTTTCGGCTTCTCCTCCACACTCCCTCCCCCACCTTCCTCCCACCAGCTCACAGCTCGTGATCAGCGTGCTCTCAGGCGCAGTTGAGTTGAGTTGTCACTAATTTATTGTTGTTTGCTGACTGGCATTTTGGCAGAGCGTGATTGGTGGATCTCCCCATCTCCCCGATTACTTAAACCTGGCTCCTCAGACCTTCGGTGCCAGATCTTCCCAAAGAGACACCTGGCAAGTACTGAGTTTTTTGATCTGCACATATTGCTGCTCGTACATGTGTACTATCTCTCTTGTCTCAGACTTTTTCTCAAGACCCACCTTTTTTTCCCTGCCTCTGCCGACAACCCCATCCGCGCTCCGGTCTGCTAGCTCACTGGCGAGCCCTGGTCCACCATCCCCTCCTGCCGAGTCACCCGAGCCTCAAGCTGCCTTCAAGGATTTAATAGATTAACAGCAACTGTCCAGAGGAATTTACCTTGGCTTCTCAATGTACAGAGCACCACCACTACAGGCCACACAGTAACACACACACACGCGCACATGCACACGCAAACGCAGTCGCGCGCACACACACACACACACACACACATATACACACACACACACACACACACAGTCCCTTGGTCCATCTTTTAGTCTATCAGGTGATCGGCTGTGTTCTATCCAAGCTGAAGCAGGAAGTAAATCCTTTTTCTCTCCGTGTAATTGGAGAGTGTGTTGTAGTCATCTGATCCTGGCCGCAGCGAGACCTGAAGAGCCCACAGGAAGCCTTGTATAGCGCTGTGTGATATAGCTTTGTGGAGGAAGTGTTCTGCGAACCCCCCCCCACCGCCCAACCTGCTCCCTCAACCATCAACTTGCCTGCCCTGAGACTGGCGACTGCAGCTTTTGTTTGATGCCCAATTGCTCTAAGTGCAAAAAAAAGAAAAAAATATTCAACAAGAGAATTTTTTTGCCCACAAGGTTTGCATAGACTGTTCATCCTCCTATTCTCTATCTTTCGGCTGCTCTCTTTATGCCCCAGCCCAACAGTTAACTTGTCCCCATCTGTATTCATTCCTCCCATTCTCATAAGACTCAACTGAAACCCATTGGCCTCCTGTGTTTCTTGACAACATTCCCGAACCTTCTCTTTGGTCCTTCTCTTTTTCTCCTACTTGGCAGGTCCATCTTTAACATTCTCTGTCTGGTATATCCACCATCTCTCTTTTGCACATGAACAAACCATCTCAAATATCGCCTCCCTGACCTTCTCCTCCAATCTCTCCTCCTTAACTATTCCTCTGAGGGTCTCATTTCTAATCTTGTCCTGGTTCCACCCAGGGAAAACTTTTTGCATCTTCATCTCTGCCACCTCCAGCTCAGCCTCTTGTCTATTAGACAGAGCCACTGTTTCTAAACCACACATCATAGCAGGTCTCACTACTGTCTTGTAAGCCCCCTTCAGTCTGGCTGCTATTCTTCTGTCAGAAAGTACCCTACAGACTTCTCTGCCACCCTGCGTGCACACTATTCTTCACCTCTCATGTATGCAAACTGTTGCTTTGGATGGATCTTTTCAGAAGGATGAATCCACACATATTGAGTCATCCACCTCACTATCTCCTCTCCTTGTATCTTCAACGTTCCACCTGTCTTACTCCCACCAATTCGATAAATTTTCAATTGAATCTTATTTGTATGGCACCCAATAATGACAATCTAAAGGTGCTTTCCAAGATAGAGCAAGACAATACCAAACTCCATAATAGTTACATACAGAGATACAGCATTTCCCCCATTAGTAAGCAGTTGGCGATGGTGGCAAGGAAAAACTCCCCTTTGGAAGGAGGAAACCTCAGGCACCTAAGGCTGAAGGTGGGCAGCCATCTGCCTTGAACGTTTGGACTGAAAGAAAGAGGGAGAGACAAAGGCAGAGATGGGTATAAAGATGCAGAGCACTAATCAATAAAAGTGGCTAGATTACAATCGAATTTAGCTTGTACAAAGCATATCAGTATGTAGATATGTCTTAACATAAGCATAGCATGTGGGACAGTTGCAGGGCTCGCAAATTTTGGTGGTCCGTCATCACAAAAGCGCATCAGTAATCATTGGTCATGCTGCAGCTACAATCTGCGGGTTGACCAAGCACAAAGGGGAAAAAGCTGAGTTAGTTACATGCATTAATGAAACATTGATGTACACAAGTGAGAGAGAGAGGAAGAGGGGAGAGAGGAATAGGACAAAAGGGAGGCTCATTGCATTATGAGAAATGCCCCGGCAGCCTAACTCTACAGCAGCATTACAAGGTTTAACTATAAGCTTTATTAAAAAGGAAAGTTTTAAGCCTACTCTTAAAAGTAGAGAGAGTGTCTGCCCCCCTGACTGAAACTGGACGATGGTGCCACAGGAGACGAGCCTCGTAGTTGAAGGCTCTGTCCCCCACTCTACTTTTACACATTAATCACAACTAACCCTACATTCTGGGATCACGGGGTTCCGGGTGGATGATAGGGCACCGTCATTCTTTAAGGTATGACAGTATACTGTAAGTATGTTACCTGCAGCCACCTCCATCCCTCTGGGCGCCTCACCATATCCACCCAGCAACCCCTCATCCATGTCACCAACATGCCCATTGAAGTTCTCTCTAATGAATACTTTTTCATCCTTGGGTAAATTTACATCAACTTTGGCCAGCTTTTACAGAATTCCTCTTTCTCTTCTAACCTGCATCCAACTTCAAAGGCAAATAAACCGACTACACTGAACGTTTTATCTTAAGTCTGTGACTCTCCTCATCTCAACAACACTATGCACATACTGGTCCCGCTAGATTACTCCCATCCCATTCGTCCTCCAATCTCTAGACTTAACAGGCTTGTTTAATCATATCCTTGCTAACCTAACCTAACGTGCTTGAATTAAGTCAGAGAAGTCCAAAGTCCGGTCCGGTGCAATTTCATCTGGCCTGCAGTCACCCCACTCGCTACAGCAGCTGACAGAAAAGTATGCCCCGGCTGAGAATAAGGGCACCGTCTGTAGGAGTTCACCTAACTGTATGGTAAATACAGGTACATGTATATGTCGAACTGAGCTACATGACATAATTTTATGAAACAACTTTGTCTGTGCACACAAATATAAAGTAAACAGTAGTCAACAGTAAAGATTTAAAGCCACAAAAACACCATACAAATAGCTGAATGTCATACTGTACAGTATATCAATCACACAGGCAGGCAGGCAGGCAGGCAGAGAGCGAGAGAGCGCGCGAGAGAGAGAGAGAGAGAGAGAGTGTGTGTGCATGAGCTGGGATTTGGTTGGTCAGAGTGACTCTAAGTGGTCTTACAAATAGAGGGCGAGAGTCTGGCTCAGATTGTGGTTTTAACTCAAAGTTGTATCACTGTGAGCAGAAGGTGCAGAGCATTGCACTACCCAGTTGATGAGAGGAAGAAAGGTCAGCCAGTCAGTCAGTTAGTGCCTGCCTGCCCACTTTCTACCTCGATATGGTGCAAATGAAAGCTCCCTAAATCTTTGGTTGCTCCTGTTATCCTGCACATGGCCTCTTTCTCTCCAACTTGCTGCTTGGGAAAATCTAGCCGTTCTTGTAAGTGTTCTGTACTTTTTTACCTTTACCTTTTTTACTCGAATGCATTGCATGGTTCAATTGCAGAAATTTGGAAGTGTGTGTGTGCCTGAGAAAACTAATCAAAGCTTGTCCAATTTATCTATTCATAGAGCATACAGGCTGTTAAGCATGCAGTCCACAGATAGAAAGTCACGACTTCCATTTTACAGGTGTGGGTGAATGCATGTGATTGTGTCTGCAAATTCCAGCTGGTATTTATTAGATGGCATAACAGGCTAATGTTGATCTCTCCTCTATGTCATGTGTGAAAGAGGCTTTGTGTGTGTTTGTGTGTGTGTGTGTGTGTGTGTGTGTGTGTGTGTGTGTGTGTGTGCATGCGCACACGCTCACACGCACACTCTCGTGTATGTGTTTCAGTAAAGTGAGTGGCCTGGGTGGACACAAGATCCAGCTGAAAGTGACACACATACCTTTAGCCCTCTCTGAATAATGCAATTGCGGGGGTTGCATTGGTGGGGGATAATGTGTCCATACTCACTCACACACTCTCTATCAGATGGAGATACTATAATGTCCATTCATCATTATTAGCATTCACCCCCGGTTCACACACACACCCCTTTCTGAGCCATACCCCCTAATGTCTGTCAGTGTGGCCATGCTCCCTCATCATACTGAGACATGATGGTGGGATGACTGGCATAATGGTGGGATGAGGGTCTAACAGGAAATCAATGGTGACAGGCTTTGTAGTTGTTTTTGTTGTAGGTGTTGTCATTCCTCCTCCTCTATCAGCATGTGGGGGAGTAGCAAGTCTTAAGTAAGTCTAAAGTCTAAAGTAGCAAGGAGAGATCAACATTAGCCTGTTATGTCATCTGTTGTGACCACCTTCCACCTCTCATATCTCAGAGAGGAACTGCGACTGCATGCTACGGTGGGCGTTTTTTGTCCTTTCTGGTTTACTGTGCGTCGTGTCATAGTGTGTGTCCTGCACAGATTGTCATATGTTTTGTCATTACTTTGCCTCATTTAGCAACAATAATACGTGCAACAAATTTCTTTTATTTGCCATGTTGGAGGTGTGGCTAAGTGAGCTGGAGACGCTGTGCACCATGGGGAGTCAGTCACAAGCTACTGTAACTTGCCAGTCCCCTCCCGTAGTAGCTGATGTGGACCGTATTAGCGTAGCTTCTTTTAGCCCCTTGGTTGCTCCCGAGCAGCCAGGAACTCAGGCCGGTTGGGTGGCTGTCCGAAGGAAGCACAGTGCTAAACCGAAGCCCGTGGCAAACCAGCTTGTGTTTAAAAGATTTTCCCCACTCTGCAACACACCCACTGAGAAACAAAACTTTTATTATGGGCAGCTCCATTCCCGGGGCCAGAGCGGGCGACACTGAATCATATTTAAAACTGCTGGCCAGGGATGAGCGTAAATATAATAAAATTGTTATTCACGTCGCCGGTAATGACACACGGCTACGGCAGTCGTAGGTCACAACAATGAATGTTGAGTCGATGTGACCCACTCAAAGACAATGTCTAAGAAGGTAATTTTCTCTGTACTCCTTACCAGACGTGACCAGTGATGACATGTACAGCTGTGTGTCATCTTTTAACCACAGGCTGTCAAGGTGGTGTCCAGTAAATGATGTAGGCATACATCCTACTTTGGGGGGTGCAGCCCTTATTTCTAGGCGTATGGCCGACCTTACCAACTTGTGTAAATTCACAGTTGAGACCAGGAGGCAGAGGTTCAGTCCCACACGCCTATCTGTGCATCCACATGGGAATCTATTGGCACCTTCCAACACTACAGATAAATACAAAAGGACAAATGAAAATAAGATGAGGTTCCCTTTCAGCACCTCAGCCAAGTTGTCTCGGAGTCATGATTCTACCGACCCATGTATTTCTATAAATCTTAGCAGTGATGACTTCATGAGCTTCTTCGATGTTAAAATTGTAACAATAAGAAGCAAAATTAATGATCTCATTCCCTCAAAAATAGGTACACAGGATGTAATCTCAGGTCCAGGGCCCTTACAAACGGGTCAGCTCCCAGACCGGTTCTCCCCCATCGACCTTCCTGTACTAACCAAGAAGATTTCCTCAGCTAGGCCATCAACCTGTATGTTAGACGCTGTTCAAACTAGTCTGCTCAAAGAAGTCTCTCCCTTAATATGAATCTTTATACCAAGTATGATCAATACGTATTGACCAGTTAACTGGTTATGTATCACAGTCTTTTAAAGTTGTAGTGGTTAAGCCCCTTCATTAAAAAAAAAAAAAAAAAAAAAACTCTTGAGTTTGGGATTTTAGCTAATATCAGGCCCATTTCTTACCTTCTTTCTCTCTCCAAGCTCCTGGAGAAAACCATCGCCACTCAGTTGTGTGACTACCTGCAGAGCAATAGTTTATTTGAGGAATTTTGGTCAGGTTTCAGAGTGCATCACAGCACCGAGACAGAACTAGTGAGGGTCACAAATGACCTCCTGATTGCTTCAGATAAAGGCCTTATTTCTGTGCTTATGTTTCTGGATCTCAGTGCTGCATTTGACACCATCGACCACCGGGTCCTTCTATAGAGGCAAGACGATCTAATTGGTATCAAATTAACTGCTTTAAGCTGGTTCAAGTCTTATCTGTCGGACAGATTTGAGTTTGTTTATATTAACAATGTATCCTCTATGCCAGGGGTGCCCAACCAATCGAGTAAAGCAAAGTCTTGAAATCGTTTGTCAAACTCTGACAGACAATTATCAATCTGTTCTGTGCAGCATACACTGTCAAGCTGCACACGTGACTTCCCTTGTGTCTCTAACTCCGACACAAGGTTTTCTGAAGTTTGCTAAATCATGACATTAGAGCTTTGAGGAGAAATGTTGCATTTTTCGTTTGAAAGCATTGATTCAGCTTATCATATTGATCATAGTTTTGTCTTTTCCTTGCAGCTCTTGGTTCAGTTCATTCAGCATGTTGGTCAGATCAATTAAAAATGCAAAGTCCAGCAGCCACTGGTCATCATTTAATTGGCTATATTCTGCATGTTTATCTTCACTGACAAAAATCTTTATCTCCAGACAGAGGTCTCGAAATCTTTGCAGGAATTTCCCTCGACCGTGCGCACCGATGAGTAAACCGTGCACACGGATTGCAAAAGCCATGCGCACAGTTTTCCCGTGGCCTTCATCTTCTTCTTTTTTTACCCAGTGATACTTGCCGGACTCCGTACATCTGACATCAGCGTGCAACAGTAACTCAGAGAGTAGTCACAGTCTGCCTTAACCAGATGCGCACGGAAAAGCCGTCTTTGAAGAGATCTGGCGTGAATAGAACAGGCGATCTTCGCTGCGAAATCCATTATGTCCTTCATGTTTAGCATTTTCACGCATAGTGCTTGTTGGTGTATTGTTCAGTGGTAATTAAGGAAGTCCGGAAAAGCGTCGTCCTCCCTGCACTTAGCAAGAAATCCATTCAAGCGCCAACCATCGCTGGTGCTCGATCCGTGCTGATGGACACCAATTTGAATACTTGGAGCTGAGTTTCCCTTTTTAGAAAAACTCAGCTTCCTTTTGGGAGGTGAGTTTCAATTTAGAATCTAAATTAAACGATAACTCACTAGCAAGCAAGGAAGGCGTCGTTGTGTGCACCTGCGCATACCTGTCGCTCTGCACGCATGCACATGCGGTCTGTGTACGCATACCGGTCTGTGTACATCTGCATGACCCGATCTACCCACACTACCTCTGCGGTCGACTGGTAGACCACGGTTGACGTATTGGGCACCCCTGCTCTTTGCGCACTAGGATTATGCATGGAGTTCCACAGGGTTCTTTGCTTTGACCGATTCTGTTCCCTTTGTAGATGCCTCCTCTAGGCAGTATTGTCAGAATAGCCACATTTGCATCTATCAATGAACACCAATTAAACTAACCTACTAGCTAAAGGGCATAAAAATGTGGATACAGTACGTAATTTTCTTTTTCTGAACTCGGATAAAACTGAGGCTATTGTTGTGGGTCCTGAACCCCTCAGAAATACTGTACGCTTTGTGATGAGTTCACTATCTTGGTGGCTTTACCTTGGCCTCCAGCGCTACCGTTAAATATCGAGGTGTTATCTTTGATAAAGATACTGTATGTCATTAATCTCGCACATAAGAATTCAATTCAATTCAATTCAATTTAACTTGTATAGCGCCAAATCATAGCAGAAGTTATCTCAAGGCGCTTTACAGAATGGAGCAGGTAGTGCTCCCCAGCATGTAAACAGGCAGGGGCTATGGGATGGACACACAGAAAGCCAGCACATCCCCCATTAACAACAGTGGTGAGGAGAAACCTCTCCTCAAGGGAAGAAACCTCGGGAAGGCCAGGCAATAGGTGGGCGGTCAACTTCCCGGACCAGTTGGGTTGGGAGAGAGAGGGAAGGAGAGAGAGATAGAGAGGTAGAGAGAGATAGACACAGGTGTAGGGATGCACGGGTGTAGGTTTGCACAGCAGGAGCAGGACCCAGGTGTTCGGGGGTCCGTCATCACTGGTGGTGTTCTACTTGCCGGCTACGGGGTAATAAAGCACAAGACAACACTCTGGGGAAGAAGCCCAATTAGTAACATGCATTTACCAGACAAGGATGCAGGAAAGGGTGAATTGGTGCAAGTGAGGCAGAGAGGGAGAGGAGATTGAGGATGAGGAAGAGGAGAAGAGGAGTAGAGGGAGAGATCAGTGTGTCATCTGTTTCTAGTCGCATAGTTTTGTCGAACTATAGGCTTTATCGAAAAGGAAAGTTCTTAGCCCACTCTTAAAAGCAGTGAGGGTAACTGCCCCTCGGCCTGAGGCAGGAAGAGGGTTCCACAGGACAGGAGCCTGATAGCTAAAGGCCCTGCCCCCTAATCTACTCTTGTTGATTTTGGGGATCACTAACAACCCGGCGCATTTAGATCGAAGAGCTCTGGTTGGATGATAAGGCACGATCAGCTCTTTAAGGTACGATGGTGCCTGATTATTGAGCGTCTTGTAGGCAAGGAGAAGGATTTTAGATTCTATTCTCGATTTTATTGGCAGCCAGTGAAGAGAAGCTAACACTGGGGAGATGTGGTCTCTTTTCTTAGTTCCTGTCAGTATACGCACTGCAGCGTTCTGAACCAGCTGGAGTGGCTTCAGTGTCTTGTTGCTACAGCCTGTGAATAAGGAATTTCTGTAATCCAGCCTAGAGGTCACGAGAGCATGAATTAGCTTTTCAGCATCTTTTAGTGACAGCATGTGCCTAACCTTAGCAATATTATGTAAGTGAAAGAAGCGAGATGGTTGGTTTCCTCAGGTTTCACTGACAGATACAGTTGCGTATCGTCAGCATAGCAGTGGAAGTTGATAGAATGTTTTCTTATGATGCCACTTAGAGGTAGCATATATAGGGTGAACAGAATTGGTCCAAGTACGGAGCCCTGCGGGACTCCATGTCTAACCCTAGTGTGCTCAGAGGAGACGTTAACATGTACGAACTGAAATCTATCTGATAAATATGACTTAAACCAGCTCAGATGCCAATCAGATCTTCTAGCCTATGTAGAAGGATCTGATGGTCAATGGTGTCAAATGCGGCACTGAGATCCAGTAGAACAAGCACAGAAGCGAGACCTTTATCAGAGGCAGTTAGGAGGTCATTTGTGACCTTCATCAGTGCTGTCTCGGTGCTGTGATGTATTCTGAAACCTGACTGAAACTCTTTGAATAAACTATTTCTCTGCAGGTAATCGCATAACTGTTTAGCAACAACTTTCTCTAGGATCTTGGAGAGGAAAGGAAGGTTAGAGATAGGTCTGTAGTTAGCTAAGATCCCTGGATCAAGGGTGGGCTTTTTAAGAAGAGGTTTAACTACAGCGACTTTGAAAGACTCTGGTACGTAGCCAGCTAACAGAGGCATGTTAATCATATTAAGTACAGATGTTCCTAATAAGGGAAGGACTTCTTTGAGCAGGCTAGTTGGAATAGCGTCTAACATACAGGTTGTTGATTTAGCTGAGGAGATTATCTTGGTTAATGCAGGGAGGCTGAAAGGGAGGAAGCAGTCTGGGGATGGACGAGGTATATGCTGAAGTGCATCCTGAGCAGTTCCTGAGTTAAAAAAAAACTCTGGGGCACTATAAGACTGTGCAGAGGCTTT
>OMPJ01043923.1:0-11894 GCA_900312935.1 Carapus acus
AAGCGGAAGTCGCTGACTCTTTCCACCACGTCCCCGTTGATGGTCAGGGGCTGGATGGTCGTGCTCTTCCTGCTGAAGTTGATGTAGAACTCCCTGGTCTTGGAGGTGTTCAGGTGCAGGTTGTCTCCCCCGCCCTTCGTTGCCAGCTTCTCCACGTCGTCCCGGTAGTTTGACTCGTCCCCTTTCGTGATGAGCCCCACTACGGTGATGTCGTCCGCAAACTTGATGACGAGGTTGCTGCTGTGTGCGGGGGTGTATTCGTGGGTGTAAAGGGCGTAGAGTAGAGGGCTGAGGACGCAGCCCTGTGGGGAACCGATGCTGAGGTTGATGCTTGAGGAGGTATGGTGGCCCATCTTCACTCTCTGGGGGCGATTGGTCAAAAAGTCCAAGACCAGTCGACATAGGGAGTCTGATAGGCCCAGTTCTGATAGTTTTGACACCAGTATGCCGGGTATGATGGTATTGAAAGCCGAGCTGTAGTCCACGAAGAGCAGCCTTGCGTAGCGGTCCCTCTGCTCTAGGTGTTCTATAGTGGAGTGCAGGGCTGTGGCGATGGCATCCTCCGTGGACCTGTTGGCTCTGTAGGCGAACTGGTGGGGGTCAAAACCCGGGGGGAGCACTGAGGAGATGTGGGTTCTGATCAGCTTCTCAAAGCACATGCGCGTGTTTGTGTGTGTGTGTGTGTGCGCGTGCGCATGCGCGCTCATGCTCATGTGGTATAATGAACCCATTTGTCTAAAATCTTTCTCACTTCATAAAATATAGATGTTACAGCTTTCCATTAGAAATGCAATGCTTATTTATTATTTCTGTGGGATGAATAATTCAATTTTCTTTTTTGCAAATGCAGCACTCAAAATGATGAGAAGATAATAGTCATCATTAACAGCCTCTCACACTCTCACTATCTCTCTCTTTCTCCCTCTCTCTCTCCCTCTCCCTCTCCCTCTCTCCTCCCTCTCTCTCTCCCCCTCTCTGTCCCTACCTATTTCTCCTCTACTGCTCAATTATATTTTTTTGTTGTTGTGCTGCAATAATTACAGCTGCATGCCAGGTTCACCCTTGAATCGCAAAAAGGAACTTTTCACAAAGAAAGAAAACAGGGGTTATTCTCATCCTTTCTCTGATGACATTTTGAGCATTTTCTAATGCATTAGCTCATGCAAATGGAATCTCAGAGGAGCTGAATTTTTTGTTTTATTCGTGACAGAGTTCACTCGGTGTAGTCTTGTTTGAACCTACCTATGAATACCAAATTTGGCCAAATAAATTCAAATAATTCTTTTTCTCCCTTTGTTTGCTAAAGTATAGCCCAGAAGCTGATGGTCTGATGATCCGTCAGTGGAGCTTTTTCCAGACATAAAGAACGCACCGGATGAACACCTCACCAACAACCTTGTCCCTCGTTTTTTGCAAAGATTTGATTCTCCTCTCTGTACCCAACAGACTAGACAAATACTCCACAAAAAAAGTATCCTTCTCCCTGAACTGCCACCTCATCGTGGTGGATGGGTTTGAGTGCCCAAATGATCCTGAGAGCTAAGTTGTCAGGGGTCCTGTAGGACAGCGGTCCCCATCCTTTTTTGCACCACGGACCGGTTCCATATCAGGAGATATTCTCACGGACCGGCTAAGTGTTTTGAATAGTTAGCAGAAATGACGTAGGCAGTCGCCGTGGTTCCCCCTGTAACGGCGCAAGGTGTGTGTGATTCACACGCCGAAAAGTGGTACAGCATAGCAGAATTGGCCGTCCAAGGTGAATGTTCTCAAGGAAAAGGATCCTTGTTATTGCCCGTACGGTTGTGGGGAGCATGGAGGGAAACTAAGTGCCGTCTCGCAGGCTAAAGAAAACCTCCATCACTGTTTCAACGTGTGCATGTATTTACCCGGGAGGCTTGTAATCGTTGAACGCACTAGATTGGCAAGCTAGTAGCTAGCTGGTTCTGTACCAAGGTTTGGGACCAGAGGCAAATATGAAGCAAAATGTGACAGAGGCAAGCACCTTAACAAGAGTCAATAGCGAATCGTGGACAGATGTGACGGTGATTATCCGGTCACCTTCCAAAATAAAGCATTGTTAAGAATAGCTTAAGTTTTGTATATGTCACTGCGGCCTGGTACCTATTGGCTCACGGATCGGTATCGTTCCGCGGCCCGGGGGTTGGGGACCACTGCTGTAGGAAACCTGGTAGAATTTCTCATGGCACCAAGGTCTCAGGTGGCAAGTCACACCAAGAGCAGCTCTTGACCCCGATGAAGATGTAACAGCAGAGGAAGTTCACGTCGCCTGGACCAGTGTCACCAGGGCCCCACCCTAGGGCCAGGCCCGGGGTTGGGGCTCGTCAGTGAGCGCCTGGTGACCGAGTCTCTGCCCATGGCAACTCAGCTGGGCTCAGCCCGAAAAGACGACGTGGGCCCGCCCCACCCTCTCGTAGGCCGACCACCCACAGGAGGGGCAATAAGGGGGCAATAATGCCAGGTCATACCCCATCTAGGGACTCCATCATTCTACTGGGGGACTTCAACGCCGACGTGGGCAATGACAGCAGTGCCAGGGGTGGTGTGATTAGGAGGAAAGGCCTCCCTTTGATATTGGCAATTATTGATATTGATTTTTGACAGTTTGTCAAAAAGAAACACCATGTTCGAACATAAGGGTGTCCATCAGTGCACTTGGCACCAGGACACCCTCGGCCAGAGGTTGATGATCGATTTTGTAATCCAATCATCTGACGACTGGCCACATGTCTCGGACGCTCGGATGAAGAGAGGGGCTGAACTGTCAACTGATCACCACCTGATGGTAAGTTGGATCCGCTGGTGGGGAAGGAAGCCAGACAGACCCGGCAGGCCTAAATTCATTGTTAGGGTCTGCTGGAAATGTCTGGCAGTGCCCTCCGTCAGAGAGATCTTCAACTCCTACCTCCGGGAGAACTTCAGCCAGATCCCGAGGGAGGCTGGAGACATAGAGTCTGAGTGGACCATTTTTTCTACCTCCATTGCTCAAGCAACAGCCCGAAGCTGTGGTCGTAAAGCCACAGGTACCTGTCGCAGCAGCAATCCGTGAACCCGGTGGTGAACAGTGAAAGTAAGGAATGCCGTCAAGCTGAAGAGGGCGGCCTACCAGGCTTACCTGGCCTGTGGGTCTCCTGAGGCAGCTGACAGGTACTAGCAGGACAACCGTGCTGCAGCCCAGGCTGTTGGGGAAGCAAAAACTTGGGTCTGGTAGGAGTCCAGGGTGACTATGGAGGAGGACTATGGGAGGTGGCTTGGGCATCTTTTCCGGATTCCCCCTGGATGCCTTACAAGGGCAGTGTTCCCTGCATGTCCCACTGGGTGGAGACCCCAAGGAAGACCTAGGACACGCTGGAGGGACTGCGTCTCCCAGCTAGCCTGGAAACACCCTAGGATCTTCCTAGAGGAGCTGAAGGAGGTATCCAGGAAGAGGGAAGTCTGGGCTTCCCCTCTGAAACTGCTGCCCCTGCAACCCGGCTCCAGATAAGCGGCAAATAATGGATGGGTGGATGGATGGATGGATTATTCATCTGTTGTCTCCCTCACTCCATCATCACTTTCAGTTTTGAGACTCCAATGTAAACACGCTGCCACGTAGAGGCAAGATAAATGTTGTAGTCATATCTTTTGTTATTCCTTCAATCACCTTGAACAAATTTATTTTTGTTACCGAACTTTACATGACATCAGGGCATACACTTCATACAGTTTGTAGCACTTACCTATACACACCTTCTGTGCATTATATATGAATCAACAACTTCACAAACTGGCAAAGACGTTTATTTTACGGACATCAAGGCCGTGATGGGTATATTCCCCTGTTGTGAAGTTTGTAGCACTTGAACCTTTGTGAAATGGATGAAGTAGCGTTGTAGTGATAATTCGGAACATCCAAGATATCTGAACAAAATCAAGTCAAAGTTTGATTTGACACAACTTCTACTCTAATCATCTGTTTGAATGTTGTAGAAAAAGAAAGAAAACTGACGTTTCTGCAGAATGATGGCCAATTTTACCACACGTAATTGTCAATGTATCTCTAAATTGCAAATATTGCTCATATCTCTCACTCAGTTGTCAGGATGTCATGCATGGCTCTGCTCAGCTTTGAGGCAAACCAAAGTGAATGTACTTTCATTTACAAATAGATCTTTTTTCAAAGCCCGCACCATCAGTCCTCAACATAACCACTTCATAACAAGTCAGATAACATATGCTCATTTGCATTCAAAAAGCTCCAGTCATACATTAATAAGAGCGACACCGCCAGATGTACCGCTCATAATGTTTTTTTTTTGGTACCGTCTTGGCTCTCAGGATGTCGCCCGCAGCTGCACTAACTGAATCAACAGACACACACTGCCTCGGGACGCAAAGTTAAATTAAGTACACACAAGGTGAGGAGAGACTTTTTTGTAATATCAACTAACACTTGACACTGGGAATATCAGCTCTGCTTAAATGTATTACAAGAGCATAATTTATGCATTTTCTGAAAGAGACATTTCAATATCTAGCATGCAGAACTAGCTTGGGGGACACACTAACAGTTTAAGCAAACACACTTTATGGAGTGTTTAAAGGGGCAGAGACAAAGTCGAATTTACTTGAGCTGGGGAGCTCTGTCAAGAAAACTGTGACACTGTGTTGACCCATGTGATTCCAAATGCCCCAACAAACTTCCCTGCCCCATCAATGATACTCTGAATATATGATTCTGTCATACAGCGCCATCTTTTTAGGAGTGGCTGAGCCGCATGTGTTCTGTCTTTCATAGACAGAGTAATTCTACACATGCATTCTGTCAAAGCATTGTGAAATGTGCACACCGCCAAAGCCCATAAATGCACTCGGTTCTGTGACAAGCATTAACCTGGCCAGTGCATGGTGGGTTTGAGACAATAACTCATCTGATATAAAAACAAATACGATACAGATGGTCCCTCTGTAGCGTGCATGATTTGAATATGAATGTCTGGCCTCCCTCTTCATTTCTGTCTCATGTCTCAAAGTTGAGGGTTGATTTCTTGCTCTTCACAGAGAGATGAAACATTGGTCTGATGTGTTATTGTGCAACAGCAATCCATGAACAACACACACACATTATGCAGCTGCTGCAAGTGAGCGCATGTCCATTGTAATTTTTTTTCTTTTTAGAGTGCAAGGAGGAAAACTATCCTTTATGCTTTCCAGCATTTTCATTTTACTGACTGTCAATATTTTCGGTAAGGTAGAGCGTCATGGTGGCGGAATTGTACGGTTTCATGGCCAACGGAACTAAAGGATTCTCAAGTCTGTTGGTCCTGCACTTGGGGAGTAGCAGCTGGTCACTGAGCAGGCTCCTCTGGCTGCTGATAATGGTGTGCAGAGGGTGGCTGGCATCGTCCATGATGGCCAGCAGTTCGTCCAGGGTCGTCTTCTCTGCCACTGACACCACTGAGTACAGCTCCATGTAGACCACAGAGTCTGCACGCCAGACCAGTTTGTCGAAAGCCTGATCAGTTTGTCAGTAGTCAATTCATGAATAAATTGGATCTATTCAGGTTACTCACAAAATGTACAGGATAAAGCGGCATATTGTAAAACTGTGTGCAACTGCCTTTGTGTCGCTAATTTACATTCAGAAAAAAAACAACAATCATTAAAATTAAAGATTCTATGCAGCAATTTGGCCAATTGCTCTCAATGAAAATCACCATGTGACAAAAGTGGAAATAAAAGAATGAGGCCTCTCACACAAAGCAGTTATTAAATCGGTTTGTTTAATGAGTCCGAGGTGGCTGGTGCTGCTGACCACAGTGGAATTGCTTTGACACCGGCAGCCTTGCTTGACTAGACACCATTATCGCCCATATCTCCCTTACTGACAAGGTCTGCCCAATTTGTCACGTTACATTGTGAAACATTGTTAAGAGCACTTTTTAGTTCGGCCAGCATATAGCAGAATATTACACTTCACATGGCTGGTGGAAGAGACCGAGGAACATGCACATATATGGAAATCCAGACCAAGAATGGTGCAATGAATGGGTCACTAAATTCTACCAATTACTGCCACTCATTGCCAGACAAGGAGGAAGACAAGGGAGAAAAAGAGGGCTGCAAAAGGAGAATTGTTGGAGAGACGACAAGATCATACTATTTTCCTCCCTTATCCTGTTCTCTCTCTCACGCTCTCTCTCTCTCTCTCTCTCTCTCTCTCTCTCTCTCTCTCTCTCTCTCTCTCTCTCTCCCTCTCTCTGCACTTGATCTTGGTCTATCTGGTTGTCCGTGTCTTGCTTGGCTTCTATCTTTTATTCATCATTGTCTCTCCGGCACATGGCATCTCTCTCCTCTCCTTCCTCCTCCTCCCTCAGCCTGGTCCGAAGGAGGAGCCTGGCTTGTGTTGTCCCCACGCCACCTTTTCTCCTCTCTCATTTATTTCAATTTGTCATGGTTTGCTCTACCCCTGCTCGATGCAGAGGGTGGAGTGAGACGGGGGGAAGGTGGAGTCGTGGGGGGTGATGAAACGCGCATGGCAGGAGGAGGAGGAGGTGGAGGTGGGAGAGACGAGCAAAGAAATTGGTATCCCTTCTCAGGCCATAATGAAACATTTAGATGCGGGCACGGCTATGCCAGTGCATTAATGGGTCTCGATGAAGGAGAGAACAGACAGAGGAGAGGAGGGGGAGGAGGGCGAAGGGAGCCAGGCAGTTGGACCACTTCACCCTAATAACCCTTAAATCCAGGTCAGACAGGAATACCTCCAGATAATCAGCGCTGGCACCTTCCATCAATGAGTCACTATCATGGCTTGAAACGCTTTTTCAGGCATGGAATCGTGAGGACGGGTGTGTGTCTCCTCCATTGGAAATCAGATGTCATATATTTTCTTGACATGAATGAATATTGGCGTTTTCACTCTGTGCCGACATTAGTCCTGTAGCAAAACTCCCTCTGAACTGCCCCCGAGTCTAAATCATACACATCTCTTATGGTAATAAAGTGGATAAGATATTATCTGCAAACTGTGATTGACTGGTTGAGTAGAGGCCGATCCTTCATTTGGCTCACTGGAAGAGGAGGGGAAACCTTCATCCAATTAACCACAAGTCAGGCTTTGATGGAAAAATAAAGCTGAGTAGAAGTTGTCCCAGGCAATAACGTTCAATGCCAGAGTTTGCTTATACCCAAAACAAGGCTCACTGCGAGGAATAACAAGGACATTTTCAACCAATCCGTGGAATGTAAGAGATTAGGGATGTCCGATATTGGCTTTTTTGCCGATATCCGTTATGCCGATATTGTCCAACTATCAATTTACCGATACTGATATCAGCCGATACCGATGTGTGCGCCGGCAAACGCTTCAGGAGCGCATAGGCACAATTTTGGTGTAACGCAAGCATTATTTTATTTCTATCGGTTTTTATTTTATCGGTTTTAAAGCCAAAAATTCTGATACCGATATTACATTTCATTGCCAATATCGGGCCGATAATATCGGTGGGCCGATATCGGTGGGCCGATATTATCGGACATCTCAATATGAGATAACTTTTCTTCTTTTTGGAAAAGATTTCTATTGTAAGCAAACAGGGATGAGAAGAGGGTATTAGAGAAACAGTGAATTATTATCTAAGTACTATTACCATAATCTCAACAATGACAACAAATACTGTACTACATCATAAAGATGTTTAGAGGATACCAGGAAAAATAAAGCAATTACAGTTTCATCTGCAAATTTGCCTCTGCTGACTGTGCTTAATATTAAATCATGAACTGTGATCTGTTGAGGAGCTCCTTTGTTTAATTTTAGGTGCCTGCTCGTTTTCTCTCGTCCCTGAAAAGCCTGACAGGTGGACTTGTTCTCAGCAAATCCATCACTACACATCAGGAGGTAGAAGACCAAGACTTTCTGCTTCCATTTAAGTTTGACCGCTAACATTGCAGGACATGTGCTGATGTTTTTTTCAAAGACATGCATCAAGGTAAACATGTGCAGTGTCCATTCTGCAAGATATTCTCCCTCTCTTTTCCTCTTTCTGTGTGCACACACACAGGAGCGGTTTGAAAAAGTGTTAGTAATACTGTGCATAACCACGGTATATTGATAACAGTGACTATAATGATTTTGGACCATAAAGATAGAGGAACTCTTCATACAGGCAGGCGCTTAAACAAGCTGAGATTATTTGTGATTTATCAGGACGCTCAGTCATCATGACATGAAATGACAAGGGTGTATATAGTTTTTGATGAAGACGCTCGTTGAATGCCTGTGAGTGAGAACTATTATTAAGAGCGAGGCTGAGGCCCTAAAGATGTGCTGATATTTTGCTGGTATAATGGCTTTTCTCTCTAATGAATGCCTTTTAAACCTGTGTTGCTTCCTCTTGTGTCATCTGCAGACACACACTATCTGTAAGGTAATGGCTGCCAGAGCCCAATGGCCTGCATAACTTCCCACCGCTTGACACTATACTGTCATATCGGCCAAAACTCCATTAATTCCCCATCCCAGAATCAATGACTCGCCTTTGTAACGGATTTGAAGTCTCAGGCTGCCACCCTCCCCCCAAATCTCAGTCACTTGTCCTTCATGCGCACTATGCTCAAGGGACACGATGAGAGGATTAACGATGCCAAAGGGCATTTCACCACAAGTAGAGATGAAGGCAAACATGAAACTACCGTGCATTTGTTTATACCAAGATATGTATTCAACTGTACACATCGCTGTCCAAGCAGGAATAATATCTTGTTTGAGTGTTTTGGGGTTTTTTTGTCTTTTTTTTTGTCTTCCTACCTACACTTCATGTCCATCCGACTCTGTCTGCCATTTATGTGTACTTATGCATTACTGTCTATTGCAAACAATCTGTTTTTAACATACATTTAAGAGCACTGCAATCACGTTTGAAACATGAACCTTTGTATTTCTTAAACATGAGTGTTGGCTCAGGGCTGTATTCGCAAGTCTTGAATGGGATCCTGGCCCTCTTCTTCGTGGGTTTAGCAGACAGAAGATCATAACCGTCTTACCAATGAAAATGTTCCAACAGGCCCATTCCATTTTATATAAATCAATCTAAACCAAAGAAGCTTTTCATCTATTGCGTTAATGGTGATATAGGGGTCATTACAAATCCATTTGCTCAACCCCTTTTATTCATGCTCCTCCAATTACTTAAAACTTCTTTACCAGGGGCTGAGAGCAATAATCCAATAAGAGCTTGAACAATGACAAGAATAACTACCATGTTTGTACTGCGCCATGGCTGAATTATTGGAAAAATACATTGATAGTGGGAATACCTGTGGCAGCAGTAAACCTGATTCATAAAGCATTTATCTGTGCTGAGTTCAGAGAAGGTGGATACACAAAATGGGCCACGTCAAGTGGAATGAACAAGAAAAGGCAGCCAAATATATAAGAAGTGAAAAAATGAGATATGGCATCCATTTGTTTGTGGTTTGTCTTTTGCTGTGCATCTTGAGAAAAGAGTTCCACATTGATTCTTAGCCGTATCACATTTCATCACTGAGCCAGCAGACATTGGATTTCAGCATAGATGTCCCTGCCCCAACGATTTTACCCTCCCCATCTAATTTTTCTCCAAACTTTATGAAGTACGGATGTGAGGTCGTTATGGGAAGTTTCATAAATCTGGGCTGTTACTTAACCATCAAGTCCTTATTAACTCCCGTCATCCGGACAGCACCTGATTTATCAGCTACCAACCGTCTTGTCTGCGTGTATCTGCAGCGAGTGACATGCAGTGATAATGATACATCATCCTGGTTTGGCCTCACGCTCCAACTCCCTTCTCCTACTGTACTGCATCAGACCTCAACGTCAACACGGATCAGTCATAGTCGGACAGTGAGAGAGAGATACTGAGAGAGTGAGGGGGGGGCAAAGGGGGAGCCCCGACAACAATTCACCCCTTTTGTGATCTCTCCCCTGCATTTGTCAGGGGACCTATTTACACGGATAGTCATCATAAATAACAGAAATCATGCAATTTCTCAAGGTTATTCACTTAATTGTCTAATCTCTAAATAGAGAAGTGCCAGGAATGTGCCCTTGACAGATGGCATTAAAAAGATTATGAACAGGATACTGTATATTCCTCATTTGGCGGATGGGAACTCACTGAGTCAACACGTGTATCTGTTGCTGATAATTAAAAAGGTGTGTAAGCATCCCCAGTTCTCACATTGTCACTTTCACACTTTTTTGTAGCTTAACACTTGCCTTGTCTAGAGGGTGCAATATTTTCATTTGGAGTCTAATTAAAACTCTTTAAACGTGGGGATTATTTCCTACTGTGAAATTATCAGGAAGGATTGCGAAACTGAGAAAATTGAGAAAAATGTTGCGCAAAGTTTTAATTTATTTCTATGGTGTTGAGTTTTTGTAAACATTCAGGTCTATTGTCACAGATCACTGTCTCCTCAAAGTGGTGTTTAGGGCCAAATTAGATACAGATGATGTCTCAGTAGGAGATGATTATCGCTTTGACATCTCATCTGTCCATCAATGTCCTGACTCCATGAATCACCTGTGGACATGCATAGAATACTGCCCAAATCTAGCATGACACACAACATTCAAATGAATTCATTGCTGATCACAAAAGTCTGAAAAGCTCTGCTGCTTTCCATAAACAGGTTGCAGGGAAAAAGAAAATCTGCATGGAGAATGATATATGTACTGGTATTTTCTGACAATTTGGCCTCTATGAGCTACAAGTGAGCCCTATTGCTAAGTCAAGTCAAGTAAAGTCAAGTCAAAGTCGAGTCAAGTCAATGTAACTTGTATAGCGCCAAATCATAAAAGGAGTTATCTCAAGGCGCTTTACAAAATGGAGCATGTGGTGCTCCTCGACATGTACAAAGTCAAGGTCAGTGGGATGGACACACAAAGACCCAATATATCCCTCATTTGCAACAGTGGTGCGGAAAAAATTCCATAGAGGGGAAGAAACCTCGGGCAGGCCAGGCTACAGGTGGGTGGCCAACTGCCTTGACCGGTTGGGTTGAAAGAGAGAGGGAAGGAGAGAGAGACAGATAGAGAGACAGAGGTGCAGGGATGCACAGGTGTAGGGATGCACAGCAGTAGGAGCAGGATCCAGATGTTTGGGGGTCCATCATCACTGGTGGTGTTCCAGCTGCCGGCTGCAGGTAAATAAAGCACAACACAAAACTCTGGGAAGCCCAACTAGTAACATGCATTTAAGAGTGATGCAAGTAAGGGATGGATGCAAGTGAGGCAGAGAAGAGATCGAGGAAGCGGAGGAAAGAGAAGTGCAATGCATCGTCTAATTCTTGCCGCATACGTTTGTCTAAATTTATTACACGGCTTGTGTGAAAGCTTGGTTCTGATTGGCCGATATTGGTCACGTGAGCGGTCATTATTTTCGTATAATGACCGCTCAACTATCAATAACGGACCGCTGCGAAAACAAAGACTCAGAGTTGAACTTCCTGCATTCATATCAATCCGCGCCAAAGCGTCTAGTTCCACTCCGGATTGTTTATGTACTGTTGCCCGCATCACGCTTCGTCACGGAGCAAACATGAGCAGTTTAAAAATTATTTTCAACATATTTGGGAAGCATGAAACTTTCGATGCGTGGGTAAGTATGATACGTGTATTTCAAGCTGCGGCGACAAACACACGTCGGAAGAAGTGACAGAAGCGCGAACGTAAAAGCAGAGTACCTGTAGCCGTTACGGCACTATTTTCTCGCGGAGGCGAAAATATCGTAGCCTACACTCATGCAGAAAAATGAAAGTAGCCTTGTTATGAACTATTTCTGACAACTGTATTATTCGTTTATGTTTTAAGCCGTGTAATAAGCGCGATAATGCCCTTGTCGTCGGTC
>OMPJ01043925.1:0-10549 GCA_900312935.1 Carapus acus
TCAATCCGCGCCAAAGCGTCTAGTTCCACTCTGAATTGTTTACGTACTGTTGCCCGCGTCACGCTTCGTCACGGAGCAAACATGAGCAGTTTAAAAATTATTTTCAACATATTTTGAAAGCATGAAACTTTCGATGCGTGGGTAAGTATGATACGTGTATTTCAAGCTGCGGCTACAAACAAATGTCGGTAGAGGTGACAGAAGCGCGAATGTAAAAGCAGAGTACCTGTAGCCGTTACGGCTTCGCGTCGGGTGGTGGGGACACCTCTCGGTGATTATCAAGCAACAATGACCTCCGACGCGTACATTATCCCGTACATAATGCTCGACTATCAATAACGGACCGCTGCGAAATCAAAGACTCAAAGTTGAACTTCCTGCATTCATATCAATCCGCGCCACACCATTTAGTTCCACTCTGGATTGTTTACGTACTGTTGCCCACGTCACGCTCCGTCAACATGGGCAATTTAAAAATTATTTTCAAGATATTTGGGAAGTATGAAACTTTCGTTGCGTGGGTAAGTATAATACGTGTTCTTCAAGCTGCGGCTACAAACAAATGTCGGTAGAGGTGACAGAAGCGCGAATGTAAAAGCAGAGTACCTGTAGCCGTTACGGCACTATTTTCTTGCGAAGACGAAAGTATCGTGGCCTACACTATTGCAGAAAAATGAAAGTAGCCATGTTATGAACGATTTCTGACAACTGTAATATTCATTAATGTTTTAAGCCGTGTAATAAGCGCGATAATGCCCTTGTTGTCGGTCATTGTTGCAGATAATCACCTTGAGGTGTCTGGCCCCCCCTTCGCTTCACGTCGGGTGGTGGGCGCACCTCTCGGTGATTATCAAGCAACAATGACCTCCGACGCATACATTATCCCGTACTTAACAGCGAGGCTTCGTCTGTTGTTTGTCTGATGCATCAAAACCAAACCAGTTCCAAATGATTGAATTAGTTGTGCCTTTCTTTGGAAGTAGCTCTTGTTTACATGCTGCCGCTGCCATGTTGTTTGTAATTGTGTTGCGCGTGAGAGGGGGCTGGCTCACATTACGCTACGGAAACCCACAAGAAACGGAGCGCGAAAAATGTCGAAAAACTCGAATTTGCAAAATAAAAATCGTTTTTAGCTACAAATTCAATAAATCGGTTGAATCAATTTTTTGCCCAGCCGTAATATATATACAGTCGACCCTCGTTTCTCTGGACAAATACAGACTGGACCTAGTCCGGACAATGAAAAAGTCCGGACATTGAAAATTGACTACCGGACATTGAAAATTGAGTACTGTACAGTAAACAGCCTATATTGCGCCTATACGCGCAAGCGTGGCTGCCTCGCTGGTGGCGTCGTCTGCCGCGAGAGCCACCTATCGGTCAAAGTTGTCATTCTTCGGACTGGAGCGGCTGGAGTGGACATTTAGTCCGGAAGGCGGACGTTGTCCGGACAATTGAAAGTCCGGACATGTGAAGTCCGAACAATCGAGGGTCGACTGTATACAGCTAAATAAATAAGCAAATAAGCAAGCAATTGAAAATGTAAAAAATAATGTGTTTTTGAATACAACAAATTGTCTGCAATATAAATGTGTCATTGACGTTATCCAGCAAAAAACATGAAAAAAAAGGCTTGTGCTAATGCTGAAGGGATCAAGGTCATTCACACCATCAACGAAGGAGAAAACAGCCTATACCTCTGCTAGAACTTTGTCGTTCTTCGCCAGTTTCTTAAAAGCACGCCGAGCAAGTGGCAAGTCCAACCCACAGTACTTTTTCGAGGTCTGGAAGTGGCTCTTGCGGCTAAGAGGCAATAATAGAGGGATACACTTGATGACTTCATGAAGGAATTTAGACATCATTGCTCCAAGATAAGCGCTTCTTGTACCTTCTTGCAAGGAAGCTTCCATTCATACAGGACGCAAAGGAAAATGCTGTTCGAATTTTCCTGTAAAGGTGGAGCATTTATATCCATGTGGGGAGAAAGAAACGACACCATGGTGTTCATCAGCAATAACATTAGACAGTAATTCAGTCAATTACTGACCCAACAAATGCTTAATTTTCCAGTTTCACTAACCTTGCGTCACAGTCTAAGAGCCATTGGTCAATCAAAACCTCAAGTGGGGTTTGTGTGCTATTAACCATGCTGTTGTGATCTTCCTGTGAAGAGAAAGATAATAATGACGTTGGAAGATGATGAAAACATTTCTATGCTCGTTCAAGGGAATCATTATGTCGGTACCTGATTCGATGTGTCTAAAGCAAATGAGCAGTCTCCTCCAGCAAATATCTCCATGATTTTCTGGTCACCTGAGGTCTCTGAATTACATATATCAGAATCAAACTAATGCATTCTGATTGCAGTTTTACTCTTTAATTCATGATAGTTTTGTATTTACCTGGTAACAGGGGAGCAAACTGAGGCACAGACTGACTTTGCGTCTCTTTATGTCCCAGCTGTCCTTGAGCTCCACAACCGAATGTGTAGACCTTCTGGGACTTTGTTAACACCAGCGTGTGATGTCTAACAGGACCGATGACACGTGTTAACTGGACTTTAAATGCCACTGAGGAAGCCTCACTGTTGCACACTATTGTCCAAATCTCTTCACATACTGTAAATGAGTGATGACCTTGTCTCAACTCTACGAAAAACGTCTCGCTGTTAAACACCTGTTTGGTCGAACTAATTGTGTTGAATTTTGTAATTGTACCGTCCACAGGCAATCTTGGTGACCTCTGCTCCCCACAGTTCGGCGACAAGCCGGGGACGTAGTTCATCCCTGAAAGAGTTGTGGCCAAGCTGTCCATACTGTCCAGAGCCAAAGGTAAATACAGCACCTCCCTAGGGCACATGGCAAAACCAGGATTAGAAGACGAAATCATTAAATACATTATTGATACCAAGTGGTGTTCATCCATATAACTGACTGACTAACTGACAGACGGATGGACGGACAGACAGACAGACAGACAGACAGACAGACAGACAGACAGACGTTTCTTTGGTTAACCTTTGTCAAAATGACAGTGTGGTCCTTTCCACAAGAAATGGCAACAGTTTGCTTCGTGTTCAAGCTGTTAACAACTGTTGGTCTTTTTCTGTCTGTAAAAAAGGTGAAAGAGAGGAACATGAGAGAGGAAAAAAGATGATTAAAAGATATCAGATATTTTTTCCAAATTTGCTCTCACTATCACATATTAGAAAAACATATGTCCTCTGTAATCCCATGCGTCATTATTTAGGTGCCCTCACTTACAGTTTACGTGTAGTGTAAGGTTCCCTGAAAGTTTACAAATTTTAGAGCAACACTCTTGAATAACCTTGTAGAAAAAACAAACAAATTGTCAATTGTTCAAGTGTGCTTTAATACAGAAAACACCTTTGTATACTTTGATAGTAAAATTATCAAATTGTAAGTTGAAATGACAAGATAAATAAAAGAATTTACAAATATGTAGTAATTTCTGTAATCAGGGAAGGTTGTGATGCAAATTACGGAAATGACATAATGTCATTGTGGAGTACCTGATGTATCCCCCAGGCCGAGCTGTCCATGGTTGTTTTTGCCCCAACTAAAAACATTTCCAGACACAGACAGGGCAAAGCTCTGGTCTCCCCCTGCAGCAACCCGCATCAGGGGGATGGCAGACAAGGACCTGACATGTTGCGGTGATCTGATGCCGGTTCCTTTCCTCCCAACGCCCAACTGACCACTGGAATTCTGACCCCATGTATACACCCGGCCATCTGTGGGGAGATGAACATGGTTGTGTGCTGTGATGGGGGATCATCTGTCGTATTATCCTAATGCACCACGTAAACATAGTTCTGTGCCACTCCTAACTTCCTCATACAATACCGGAAATTAGAAAAATGAAAATATTGAAGTTACCCTAATCCAGGGGTCACCACTGCTGTGCCCGTGTGCACACAGTGGCCTGAAAGGATCGCTTAGGGCTCCTGCGAGGCATGTTCTATCCACTGGCAGAGATAAGACACTACAAAACTCTCAACTTGAGCCTACCTTGGGTCAGACAGACTGAATGCTGGCTCCCACAGACAACCTGAGCAACCGGAATATCACTGAAGGGATCCAGAGCTCTATGGATAAGAAACAAACATCTATATGCGTGGTACAAGGATAATGTGTGTCTATATGTTTGGATTCAAGTATCTCTATTTGACCTACGGTGCCTCACCTCGGAGTGTAAGCACTGCATGCAGGGTCCACGCAGAATACCTTGCCTTCTGCTGTCAGCAAGTTAATGACATTGTCTCCACAACTCACAGCTTGAATCATGTGTTCACACTCCACAGTCTCTGGAAAGGACAAATTAAAGCAGTTTAAGATCAATCTCAATACATTCAGATTCATTCACAGACACATGGTCCCTTAAATACAATTTTAGTGGTTGGTCAGTTGGCAGGTTTGCTTTGACATGATGACAGACGATACATATTGAGATAACTAATCAAAGTGACATAAGACAAGAGAATAATGTTGCTCTCCTACTCACCCTGTTGTCCTTCAACTCTGATGCCGTCTCCTCCCATATCTATTCGAACGATGAACGCTTTTCCATCGGATCTGACGAAGGCCAGACAGCGTAGACTCGCTGACAGGTGTTTGACAGGTGTGTTGCCGAGCGGGTCGGCCTCCCTCATCTCGAGGACCCCGCTGGTGCCTGCGCCCCACCGAAACATCTTCGCCTCTGCCGGGCCGAGGTGGCGCAGACTGACTTATAGCTGCGGGAAACGAAAACGAAACCTGGCGCGCCCCCATGTTCGCGCACGCGCAGTTGCGTACTCGTTCTCACGCACGCGCGCGGCAGACACACTCACACACAATACAAGTAAGTCTACCTCCTGTCTCACGCGCACAACGCGCACGCGTACTGCACGCGCACAATCATGCGTCACCTATTCGGTGAGAAAAACGAAACTTTGAAACATAAACAAACAAATCCCGCGAAATGGAAACTCAGCAAGCCGTTTCGGGAAAGTTAAAAATGAAACTTACCTTCCATAGTCTTTGACATGATGCAGTGTTTTTCACACGGGTTAAAGAACACACCCACAAACTTTGATAAAGTTAGCTCGTTAGCTTACCGACGAGGCAAAGCTAATTGCGTTTCAGTAAATGAAGAATAACAGACAACGTCACTGACAGTTGCAGTTGAATCTACAGTAAGTCTAACGTTTGCTTCCATTTGGATTCAGATAACCCCATTCTCCCGGGATCAATGCTGGACTGCATGAACAACAAAAATTTAGGATTTCTTAATGTTTTCTGTATAACTCCTCACACTCCTTGAAACTGATGCAAATCAGTGTTGAGGAATCGTCTCCCATCACCAGTCAGCAAAGTTTGTGTCAAAGAGATCATTGCAGTCTATGTCCAAATGATATACTGTATCATTGTGCTACCAAGTCCTCTGACTCCATCATCTCTATCATCAGTCTTCTGACTCTATAAAATCCTAGAATTTGAAAACAAGGAGCAAATGACGGTCCCCCTCTGCAAGTCCTGCAGTATAATGCATCATTAATATTCAGACAGTGTTGAAAAAAAAACAACGCAGATGCAACAAGATGCTACCGTGTGTATCACAGGGATTCTATTCTGCGCCTGTATTGGATACAGACCTCAGGAGCGTGCTCACACTCCATCTACCGTATTCATTCGCAATCGTCAAGTGAGTGTCAACTTCGACCTACAGTGCAAGTGGTGGTGAAGCTGAGTTGGATGTAGTGGAGCTTAACACCCAGTAGATGGAGTCAGCAGGCATTGCCTCATTCTGAGGTACCACACCTGTCTCATAAAATAGGAAGTACAGTATTACAGAAGACTGACAAGGATGTTAAATGACACTTTTCAAAATACAGTACATGCAGGGTTACCTTTGCTCATTATACATTATCCTCAAGTGCATCGTAGATTTTCCAGGACATCTAACAGTTATTACTGTTATTCTTGTTCTCCCTCATTCTATGCAAAGTACATTGTTGTGTCTTTGTTGATCCCTCCGTATTGTGTCACTGCCATAGACGCATTTGCCCTTTTGGATCGTGACAAAGCATTCTTCTCTTTTAATTAATTTCTCAAAAAATCTATCTCATTTTGATCAGATCTTATTCCATGTTCTTGTGACAGGGGGTCCCCACACTGGTCAGGTTGTGGGCGGGGCCTGCTGCTGTCGCGCTCCACTTCCTGCTTCTCTGCTCTGGATCTTCCTGATCAGCTGCATCAGCTCTTTCTCCCGACGAGAGACACAATGTCACATCAAACGGGCATTCAAGGTATAGGACGCGTCTCGGTTTGCACCAGTGCCTTCAAACTGTTGTCATTTTATCGTGCCGTATGATTCTTCGGGAGATTATTCCGACGTGCATCCAAATCACAGACCCGGGAAGCTAGAGCCCGGTCTGAAGTTAGCTGTGTGAGCTAGCTGTCGGAGAGCTAACGTGCAGCAGGAAAGCCCTGTTTTAATGCTTTTACCGCTGTGTGAAATGACTTAGAGTATAGATCTCCGGTGCATTAGTCATCCTGTTAGACATTTTGTAATTATTCCGTAATATTAATTTATTTCCAAGACATGTTCGCCCAGGTTTGCTTCAATCACGTCCCCGGTATTTGAATGGACGGCAACGCCTAGGTTAAACTAACTGGCTTTGAAAAAGTGCAGCGGTACCGTTTCAGCATTGTGGATTCAAAATTGAGACTTCTTCGATTTTCAAAATTTGTAGTAATGGCTCTACAATTGTCAAAACTAAAGAATATGTCGACGGCTTGTTACAACATATGTTATGAATAGCAAACCCGATGGGAACGATAATAATTGAAAAATCCACAGATTCCGAGGTGGAGCTGCAGTTTTGTTCTCAGAGTTAGATTGTGTAAAACCTGCTTCTTTCTGACACCAGCTTTGTGAAATTTGAGGAACAGCAGTGCTCCTCATCCAGATCAAAGTATGTATTTCTTAGCAAGACATTGTAGAACTGAATATGCAGAGCAGCTGCAATTGTTGATGACTTTAGCACCATGTGCAGGTATTTGAGTTGTTTAGATGTCACAATCAAACATTGGAGTTGGAGTCCACTGCCAGGAAAAAGTTGACTGATTGTCCTATTTGTTGTGAAAGTTAGATAATTCTGTGTCTGATATTCAGTGTTTTCGATTTGACAACAATTTGATGATCTGAGCTAATATTGTGCTGCTCCATCGGCTTTAACTCGCTCTTTCTTTTGCCAGCGGCTAATGAGGTGAAGGATGTCTTCGCTAGTGCTAGGAACGGCGATGACTATCGAGTTTTAAAGGTCATCATTCAAGATGGTGAGTGCTTCCCATAGACTCTTCGCTCACACTTAGACGCACATCGGCAACCCCACTGTGCAAGAAAACACTGAACTTGTGCATCCGCTGCAGCTGAAGCAACCACAGCAACACTGCTAACAAACCACAAACATTGCTGACACTTTGCGGAACGGTTTGTCTGTCATCCAGAACAGCTGATGATAGGTGGCACCAGGAGAGCCTCAAAGCAGTGGGACCAGGAGTACGATTCCTTAGTCTTACCCCTCTTGGAAGAAGACGTACCCTGCTATATTCTCTACCGCCTCGACTCCACCAACAACCAGGGCCGCGAGTGGCTCTTCCTGGCCTGGTCTCCTGACCGCTCTGCTGTGAGTAAAGCAAGGCCTGGCAGGGTTAATGACTGGCTTTGCATCTCCTCAACATACACCCTGTTTTGCATTGAGGTCAGACGGGCGGGGCGAACCACATTAAACAATCCGGTTGGGGCGAGTTTGGAGCTGAAAAGCTGGTTAGATGTGGAGTGTGGTGTTAGTGTGTAACAGGCGAGAATAGAATGCAAATTTGTCATCCATAGGAATGGAACATGGTGTCTAAAAACAAGAGAAGTCATACTGGAGATGGGATAATGAGCGAAGTCAGGCTCTCACTGCTCTCTGATGAGGAGTGACCCTTCAAACACAGCATAAACAACACAATGGATGTTTGCCCTTTATGCCAGATGGGCCTGTGAAACCTGTTTGTAGATGGAAACTGTGCTGGCTGTGTCGGTACTCTGTATCTGTAATATTATCCAGATTCTTCTCCAATAAGAAATCTGTGGTGATTCAAGTGAGCTAGCAGCTATCATGTCGCTTTTTCCTCTCTCTCGTAGATACGTGTCCTTTGGCGTCAAAGCTAACACCTCGCATCAAAGCCTTCTCACCACAAACAATGAACAAGCAATGAACTGCTTGTGCCGTGGTGTCATGCTAATTGAAATAGGACACAAGTACATTTGCTATGGAGGCTTGTCTGTGCTCTCAGACTGCATGATGGGACCTGGCACATTCCTCTTGTGTGGGTCAGGTTCAGACATGAACGGAATCTGTTCAAGCATTGCAGCACATTTACTTTAACAACAAAAACTTAATTTCTGAATGTAGAGTGATATGTTTTTTTTAGAGATGTGCGATAATATCGGCCCACCGATATTATCGACCCGATATTAGCATAAAAATGTAATATCGGTATCGGATTTTTTAGCTTTAAAACCGATAGAATAAAAACCGCTAAAAATACAATAATGCTTGCGTTACACTGAAATAGTGCCTATGCGCTCCTGAAGCGTTTACCGGCGCACATATCGGTATCGGTAAATTGAGAGTTGGACAATATCGGCATATCGGATATCGGCAAAAAAGCCAATATCGGACATCCCTAGTTTTTTTATATGAATTTTGCAATGATTCGAAAATAATATGCCACAGTTTATGTGTCATCAGAGCCTGAAATACTAGATGATGCATAGGGGAACTTGCTATGCTTAATAACTACAGCCACATCTTGCCGTTCTTTTGAATTCTCAAAGTGTTTTTGAAAGTTGTGGCAACAAGATTTCAACATATTTTGTATTCTCTTATCGAGAACAGGTGCGAAATAAAATGTTGTATGCTGCTACCAGAGCCACACTGAAGAAAGAGTTTGGCGGCGGGCACATAAAGGAGGAGATCTTCGGAACCACAAAGGTCTGCTTGCAACCAGACACCCATTGCAGATGCACTATTGGGAAAACAACAGTTTCTGTCGCATAGCTCAACCTGTGTTGTTTGTCCCTAACGTGTCACATGGCGACATTGTGCTTCCCCTGGATCTATAGGAGGATTTGTGTCTCAGCGGATACAAGAAATACCTGACCTCGCAGGCCGCTCCACTGCCCCTCACCGCTGCAGAGGAGGAGCTGAGGCAGCTTAAAATGAATGAGGTACAGCAGCGCCAACACACTTGTGCAGATACTGCATTGGCTTTCAACTAGTTTTATGTCACACACAGATTCTGCGCAGGCAGGGACGGCTTGCGTTTTGTTTGATTTTATTTTTCAAATACAGTTGTGTGTTTTGGCTGTGACTTGTATGACTATATACCACTATTCACAATGTACAAAGACATTGTCTAGTAAGTGGGGAAACCCCACTAAGATAAGATATTGTATCAGCCCAGGCAGATGACAAGTACCCGCTTGTGTGCCAGCAGCCACCTGCCAGTGTAAATCTCGCACATTTCTCACCCGTAGCTCCTTAAAGGTGCAATGTACCGTACTTACAGAGTCCTCACCTAACCCACTGGGCAAATTGAGAGAGAGGGGAAAGAATTATGGTTCTGAAGAAGTCACAGCAGTCCAGCACTCAGCAGTGATTCTGCAGCGCTGCACTTCTTTGTCGGTTCGCGTAAAGAGATCCGGCGATACTGTGAACACGATCGGCTAGTTCTCTGTCACAGAGGCCACAGTGTTAACAGTGACAACACATGTTAGCCTGTCCTGCTCTAGAGTGCCTTACAAGCTCTGTAGTTCTGCCTCGGCAGAGTTTGAACTCGCACGCCAGGTAGTTTGCTAAACAAATTCTGCGTTTTAACCTACAGCTGTGACTTTAAATCAACCACTCCTCTTTTCATCAAGGCAAGGAGATGGTTCCAGTACTGCTCCGTCAGCAACACAAACAACCAGCACTGCCTCCCTGACCGTTTATGGAAGCACTCAGAGGAGTTACTGGGCGGTCAATTAAAAGCATCAGGGGGAAGTGAGGATTGTCTTCCTCCCATTGGAGTTGCTGTTGGAGGCAGATAATGCCATATATCAGCTCTGAGCAGCTGCGAAAGAGGCTTTGAAATATTTATTTTCGCCATTCCTTAGGGATGTGCTGCTTTGCATAGGAGAGGGAGACGAGGCAGAATGTCAGCGGCAGCAACAATGGCAGCATCGTCAGCTTTGTATGAGGTTTCATTCTGATAGAACGGGATGCTAAAAATAGATCCAATCCGCCAGTTTAATCCCCCAAGCGCCTCTAGCATGGCTGGGATTCTGATTGATTTTGTTGATGCATTTGCCACATCTGTCGTCATTGCATTCTAATGTTACAACAGCAGGTTGGAACTGTAAACCTTTTATTTAGAGATGTCCAATAATATCGTCCCACCGATATTATCGACCCGATATTAGCATAAAAACGTAATATCGGTATCGGGGTTTTTTT